>VZUI01048471.1:0-29691 GCA_013401135.1 Cettia cetti | reverse complement strand
ATAATAATAATAATAATAATAATAATAATAATAATAATAATAATAATAATAATAATAATAATAATAATAATAATAACGATACCACTATTATTACTAGGACCATAATTGTAATTGCAGTCCAGTAAGAGAAAAGTGATGGGGTTTATCAGGTGGTACAACCTCTTTCCAAGAGAAGAGTGAATTGCAGTATTTAATATGATAGCACCACTCAGTGTTCAAAGTGGATACAGCTTTGTAATCAGTACATTTCTTAATAGCTGCATTGCCACCTGAAGAAAAACAGTGATGACACTATTTATAATCTCATCAATCCTATACACGAGAGAAGTAAAGCATGGATAAAAACATGCTGAATATAAAGATATTGGAAGAAAAATATTTAATACCTATCTTGATATAAATTATCCATATGGAAGTATTTACAGTAGTGATTTCTATCACTACTGTTTGTTACCAGCATCTTTTCTCTGAAAGCTAAGACAATTTTTGGCATGTTTAGTCCTTTAGTTCCTTTTCTACTTTGGAGATCATCCTGAAGAACAGAACAGACTCACCCTCTGCCCATGCTTCCCACTGAAGAACATCATACCATGTCATCTGCTAACTTTTTATTCCTGAACATGATCAGCAAGGAGACGATCAATAATTGGTTTCAGAAAGTCTTGGCTTGGCATTCAGCCATGTTAAAGTCACAATGCTTGTATTAATGTCATGGTCTCATCACAAGGATTGGGTATCTGGGAAATTAAAATTATCCTATTTTCTTCTCCAGCAATAATTTTTTCTGTCAGTAATGAAATATTGCTGTCTCAGGACTGCTTCACTGATGTCTCTGCACTGCGCCAAGATCAGCAACTTCCTCAACAGTCTGAAAAAAACTTTTGTTGGAATTTTTTGACATGTATTTATTTTAATCGTCCCTTTCTCTTAATTAGTGCTTTTAAATTTTTCTATAAAAATTGTACCATCAGACTTCACTATTGACATTGTCCAGTTACATGTTTCTTTCTGGCATTATAGTGTCTATCTTCTCCTGACTTTCCTTTACCATATATTCTGTATTTTAAGATAAGCCATTTGCAAGATGTTTCTCGATGACATGGGTTGATATTATCATAGACAATATATGTCCCAAACGACATAGTATGTAAATAATTAGCCATAAAGCCAAAACCACAGTGTTCTGAAGTGCTGTTTCACCAAACTGCTTACTAATTGCAGAAAGTAATGTGTTGCTCTGTGTGATTCCTCTGCTCTTCCATAGTATATCTACCACTGGCTTAACTAAAATAATGGACTATTATTAGTGATTATTAAGACCTTTTAAAACCTGCTAATGAATTAGAATGTGGCCATGAAATTATCTAACTATTAAAAAAAGAGAAAACAAACAGTCAAAATTTCCAATTACAAATTTTCCTGTAGTACACCCATTCCAAAGCAATGTAGAAGCACTATCTGAAAGGTCTCACTGGGCTGCAGTGTCAGTGGCCTCAGAGGATGCACAGAAAACACTGTTTCAAGACAATGGATTGAATTAAGGGAATTAATGTACTGCTTCCACTCTTTCACCTGCCCACCAACAGTTGGAGACAGTGGTCTCCAACTTCCTGCTCAAGGCTTGTATATTAGTTTATTTATCTTATTTTACTGGAATTGCCACCCACAAATGCATCTTGTTTAGAGGAAGCTGAATTGAACTTCTTGACTTCTCATTGACTATAAGTAGTTTTAAAGAAAATGGGTATTTTTAGAACATCTTTTATATTGCTTGATGTTTGGTTTCAATATGAGTGACTAAGCCAACACTGCAGAGAGACCAAAATAAGGATTTAGTGGAAAAGATTACTGGATAGCTTGACCCTTGCAACATCTGAATATTGATTTTAGTTTTGAAACACATTCTTTTGCCATTTCACAATATAACAAGACAAGGCAAAGTAGGTGGAAAAATGTATTTTGCAGAAAAATGTATTTTGTTTCAACCTTGGATAAGCAATTCATTTGAACACTAATATCTAAACAATTCTGTTTAATTTTGAATATTAATAGAAATAATAATACAGTATTTCAGTAAAATAACTGATTCATTTGTCCTGCAGAAGCAAATCAAATCTCACCTGGATGAGGCATGGATTTTGCATGTATCTTTCCAGCCAAATTATCCTGATACGTCCAGAAGAAAAATCTTTTGCATTGCTGTGTATGCCTGTGATGTCTGTTACATCTGAGAGAATGAAATATAAAAGTGTGGACAGATGAAAAATATAATCAGCATTTTAAATGCCATTTTATAAGCACTTTTAGAGTAGAAACAAATAATTACAAATTTTAAATTAAATGTGTTTTTAATACTAAATTAATGAAATATTTCTACTCATAAAATGGCTTGGTAGAAATCTCCATTTCACAGCCACATCAATGTAAGCCTTTATCCCATTTTCCAACATGAAAACACACATAGTAATGCAGATGAAGTTGGATATACTTCATATATATGAAATGCATATTTGTATTCGGACTTAAAACCGAAATAAGTGCTAATAAATTAATATTGAAAATTAATGTGGACAGAGATTAGGTGCTTTTCAAATGTTATATATTTAAATCAAGACTTACCCTAGCCATTCACATTTGCTGTCTTTTTCCCTATATGTTGACTATTTTTTGCATCCATCGATTTTAATTGTACTTGCACAATTTCTACTTGAAATTGAAAGAGAAATTTAATTGCTATTGAAATCAAAAGCAAAACCTCCATAAAGAGAACGATTTTCAAAGGACCATACTATGAAGAAACAAAATTATTATTTCAAAGGAAGTCTCTATAGTCTAAATTAAACATTTTGTTACTTGTCTACCTGCCATAGCTATTGTGCCCTCTGAGTTGTTTTGTAAAATAAACCAAGTCCAGTAAGCCCACTAAAAAGTCTTGGAATCACCAGGACTGTGTGCTCACAACCTCCATAAGAGGGCACCCTCACCTAACAACAGAATGTATTTTAAGAAAGGCCTGTCTAAAAGCTTTACCAGGGAAGAAAACCCTCTGGAGAGTATAGTGAGAGAATAAGGTACTAAATGCCCCATCCCTGGCAGTGTTCGAGGCCAGGCTGGATGAGGCTCTGGCCTGGTCCAGTGGGAGGTGTCCCTGCCCAGGGCAGGGGAGATGGAACTATATGATCTTAAAGGTCCCTTCCAATGCAAACCATTTTACAATTCTATGACTCCATGATTTTATGGAAAGTATTCACCAGCATTTTCTATACGTAACTCTGAAGGTAAGACAAGATGTACCATTCCTATGTACCGTTCCTTTGTAGCAAACCAGTAAACTCATTGGACTCAAGTCCACTGTAAATCACAGAATGGATAAGGCTGGAAGGGACCACAGGAGGTCATCTAGTCCTGAGGTCAACCTGCCTGCTCAAGTAGGGTGCCCTAGAACACACTATTAGGATTGGGTCCAGACAGCTTTTGAGTATTTCTGGAGAAGGAGACTCCCCAATCTCTCTGGGCAATGTGTTCCAGTGCATAGTCACCCTCCCAATAAAATTCTTCCTTGTGTTCAGGTGGAACTTCCTGCATTAGTGTCTGCCCATTGCCTCTTGTCTTGCTGGGCAGTGCAGAACAGAGCCTGGATCCATCCTCCTGAGAGCCTCCCTTCAGACATTTACTGACATTGATGAGGTCCCCGCTCAGTCTTGTCCAGGCTGTACAGGCCCAGCTCCCTCAACCTTTCCTCGTGAGTGAGGTGCCTCAAACCCCTGCTCACCTTTGTAGCCCTTTGCTGGACCTGCTCCAGAACTTCCATGTCCCTCCAGTCCTGAGGAGCCCAGAATTGGACACAGCATTTCAGATGTGCCTCACCAGGGCAGAGTAGAGGGGCAGGATCACCTCTCTTGAACTGCTGGCAACGCTCTTCCTAATGCACCCTGGGACACCATTGACCTCTTGGCCACAAGGGCCCTGCTGGCTCATGGGCAGCTTGTTGAGCTGCTTTCCAGCAGGTCAGTCCCCAGCCTGTGCTGTTGTGTGGAGTTGTTCTTCCCCATGTGCAGGGCCTTACATGTGCTTTTGTTGAATTTCAAAAGGCTCCACAATTTTTTTCTGATTCTGCTAATCTGTAGTTAGAGAGATCAACATAGATACTGCATTCACTCTGTCTTTCCTTAAAATGAAGTCTAACCTGTTGCCATTGCCTTGTCTATTTCCCTGTACATTTAGAATCTGATCTTATTCACAGATGTAGTTGCACTGAGGAGTACAGGATTACTCCTCATTTATGTACTGTAGCTAACTTTTGAGAAGAGACTTCTGCCATTCCTATGAAATACCAAGGGGAACCTCTCTTATTCACTCCCTGATTCACTTCTGTTGAAGAGCAGTAGTTCAAAGAAAAACATCACTGATTTAAGAAGAAAATGAAAAAAGTGACAGTCATTTCCACGCCTTAAGTCACAGACATAATTAACAGAAAACTTTAAACAATCTATGTTAATGGAATAGTAAATGAATTGAATTTTTTTTTACAGAAGAATGAAGTTCGACAACTTGATCTTGAACTGTTAATTAATCACAACTTTTAGAGTCAAAGATTGTTTATAATTGTTTCCAGAAGATGCAGCTTGTCTCTGATGAATTTTAGGAATAGAATTAACAATTTTTTACTGAAAATTATTTTCATTCAAGCTAATATCTTATTAAGGATTATTAATTTCAATAGCTGCCATTTGCTGCCAGAAAATGTGTCAAATGAAAGGAAATCCATGTCTTGATGTGTTAAGCTGGGTAACAGTTTCTTTAGAGGCCTGTTTCACCTTTTCTCACTTTTTTTAGCAGAGTACTGTTAATTACTTTTTACTGTCTCAAAATTTATTTAGCTTGATTTCTTTTCCACATTCTGCTCTCACTAGACCAAAGGTGCATAGTTATTTCAAATGGCCCAAATCTAATAGAAGTGAAAATCAGAACTATTTACAACCATATTTTGAGAGAAAAATGGTGTTTATTTACTAGTAATATTTACTATACTAATATTTATAATTCTAAGACAATCACCTTTTCTAGATGCCTTGATAAATTTCCCTCTTGCTATAGGAATACAAAATAACTAGCTGGGGCTCTTCTTTCAGCACCAGAAGTAAGAAAGATTTAGGGAACTTTGAGTATTTTAGGAGTATTTAAAATAGGAAAATATATCTACAATGAGTAAGACCAGCAGCAAATCACACCTGAGACTCAAAAATTTGTAATAGATGACACACCATATATGGTTTCCTTCTGTGTATTTTGTTTCCATCATTATCCTTGTTACACCTTTGTTAGAAAAATATGTCTATTAACACCGGGTAGACAACCATATGTGTAATCCAATATTTACATTAAAAGGACAAAAATACTAGTAATCTAAGAAACTTACAACTATTATTACCATAAATTTTTTGTTACACGGTGTGGGATTTCTTTTCCCTTTTCTCAAGAAGAACACGCAAAACACTTCGGTTACCCATGAGGCCAAAAAACAGCAATTGATAATGTACTTCCTTTACTTCCTGTACTTTTATGAAGTAATTTACTTCACCTACTTCCACAGAGCTCTTATTTGTCCTGCATGGCATTGGACTGATTTTCTTGAAGATGGAAAACTCCTATGAACAGCAAGGCAAGCTTTATCTCCAGGATAAGGGGGGACCTTGGGCAGACAGATAGTTCAGTCTCAATATTACTCATTCAAACCTGAGATCAAAGACATAAATGGTGAGGATGCTTTGTGTGACCACTGGAAGCTGACCTGAACTGAAAAGGAAGTGGCACTACATCTCAGTGCAGCAGCAGTTTGCAGTGGCTATACCATCTATCTTTAATGTTACCTTGACTGCTTCCACGTGTGCATTACAGCTGACAGGAGTACAACAACAGGGCCATAAAGAGATCATAAAAAGCCATAAAGTAATCATAAAAAGCCAAATTTGACCTACTTACCTAGAGATGTGCAGCATCTCATTTTCAAACAGCAAAGGTGGATTACACATCTTATCTATATAAACATGAAAGATAAAAATAACAGGAATTTGACAGGTGAGCTGAAAGGACTGCTATAAAATTTGAATTTGGAAGCAGGTGAGAGAATGAAGACAGGAAAGAGATAGCTTGTGTCTTGGCTTATGCCTTTCTTTCTCCTGCAATGAACATTTAAAATTCTCACTTGGTTTCACTCCTTTCAGGCAGTAGGACAGGAGGCCATACAGCTAAATAGTCCCTGTGAGGCTTTACTAATAGCATCTACCAAATGTGAACTTCATCTCCTTTTAAGTGCCTTTCAGGTATACCATATTCCATACTGACTTAACTGTTTATTCTTATCACGCCCCTAGATAAC
Source organism: Cettia cetti (assembly GCA_013401135.1). Classification (NCBI taxonomy): domain Eukaryota; kingdom Metazoa; phylum Chordata; class Aves; order Passeriformes; family Sylviidae; genus Cettia; species Cettia cetti. The sequence continues at coordinate 23,312 of VZUI01048471.1, read as the reverse complement.
TCACGTTGATAGCACAACCATTCTGGTTCCAACAAGGTTAAGGTATAACTGAGTTGGTTTTTTTGTTGCACTAATTATTCCAGCCCATCAAATATCATCAGGCCAGAGTAAAATCTTCATACAACAGACCTAAACTTTCATTTGTACAGCACCTCGCCTTGCTTTTAGGAGTGTTCAGCAACTGGAAAGCCTGACAAGAACACTCATTTAATATTAAACTGGTCTCACACTTTCAGAGAGAAGCATACAAACAGATGGAAAGCCGACTCACAGGTCATGAGACAAAGAGGGTTCCTACATTAAAGAAAACAGGAGCAACTAAGTCTGCTTTATAAATTGATTACGCTTTTAAAGGCTTGCGTGTAGGAGAGTTGTGAGGTGTTGTGAGTTTTTTTCTTACCAGTCCCTCTCCAGCAGGAATTTTCTTTCTAGCAAGGGCTTTCGAGGCTAGCTTTTGTTTTAGAGGCCGGAACCAAATAGAAAAATAAATGCAGCAGTTGTGTTATGAGGACAGTTAGATCCTCAAAGGGGATCTGTTGCTGGAGAGCCTGAGCACCCAGATTAATATCAAAGGATTATGATTGCTGAAATACAGTTAGCTGAAAACAGATCCTTTTTCAATTTTTTTTTCTTTTCTTAAGCAGAAAGGTGCATTCAAGCATTCTGAACAAAACAGCGCTTTGATCTGTTTTGTGGACTTCTGCCACATACAGATCAGAGAGTTCCTGGTACTAGAAGATAAATTCCTCTGATCAGTGAAATTGCATTATTTTCAGGGATAAAATGATACACATTTATAAGAACATTAAAGAGTATAATTTACTCATCATGTTTTTGATACAGTATGAGTAGTTGATTGCATCATGAAAGGAAGAACAAGTTGCAATACTTAGGCAAAAGGAAAACTCTGTTGAGTAAGTTTGAGAGGACAAACCAGAAGGAAGACTGGAAAGAAAATTCAAGAATACTACACAATTTTTTGGTAGGGAGCAGAAGATTTGAGGAGAAAAAAAAAATCCATACAATTGGGTGCTTTTTACAGAACACAGTTCTGTAAAGATGAAGATGACTTCAAAATAAATCTGGTCAGACTTCTCAAATTTCATTCTCCTTTCAAAAGGAAAACCAGAAATTGTGAAGCTCCCCATGGGTATGAATTTTAGTTTATCCCATTTTGTTTAATTTCACTTCATTTTATTTCATCTTTGTAACTCCTACTGATTTAACTCCCAGTACTGATTAAAATTTACTAGCAGAGTTTCTGATCCTAGGAAAAATCAAAAAAATCCACTATTCATCTCTCAGTATGGCTGTGATCCCTAAACTGCAGAACACTGCATTGACAACTACAACCATATCATGAGCAGGAGTGCTTAGACAGCTGTTGTGAAGAAGGCAACCTAGAAATGAAGAATAGATAAAAGCAAAAATGGATGCAAAAATCTTCCCTGAGGTCATGGCAGCAGGAATCCTTCAAGCACTAGAAGTTCTTATTCAGACCTCTGTGCTGGACATGTTGTTGTGTTTTTACAGTAACTTTAACTAGTGCTACATGCTTCTACTGAGCAGAAAGAATGCAATTTTACCCACAGATTAACCAAATTTTACTTTCCTGGAACAAAGGAAAAGCATGCAATCTCCACAGAAAATAGCACAACTTTTAGTGGCTTTGATAAATAAATGTAATCATCATTTTTGTTACAATGGCCTCAGAAGATAGGATTAAGCAGTTTCACATGAGCTGTATTATTTAGAATCACGTTTTGATTATGTGATTTACCCTCCCAGCTATCCAGGCTGCATAACATCCCCTGTCTGTTTAACCAAAATGGACTGTCTGATGATGGATACTTTTATATTGAGTGAAATTTACTGTGCAGCTGGTAAAACACTGGAGGCACTCAAGCAACTGCTTAAGCTGCTGTTCTTGCTAGAGGTACTGCATTCTGAATCAAGCTCTAACTAGGAAAGAAATACCTTTCACATGATTTCATGAAAAAATACATTGAGACTGAGTTATGGAGTACCACTAAAAATACACTTTGTAAAAAAAATTACTTAAAATTATACCATTTAACTCTGTTTTGAATAACATTTCCCCAGGGTTTACAGGTCTCTGTTGTGAATTTTTCATAATGCATATATTGGAAACATAATGCACATGATATACTTGGAAAGAAAAAAAAAGTGTATTAAACAACAACCCTTCTGTATTTAATCCTATATTTAATAAATTACCTTCTTCTAAACCAGTAATGATTAAGGTGCTTTGACAGCTTGGTTGTGTTATTTGCAGGAAGCTGAACTATTTTGAAACAAAACCAGTCTTCACGGAAAAGCATTCATGTTAATTGATAATTCTCGTTAAAAAAAAAAATCAAAATTAAAAACTCTGTTTAATTTGTTAATAAAAACAGCCTGTGTATTAAGTTTAGCAATACTATTAAGAGCACATCCCTAAAAAAACCTCCGAACAAATGTTGATTTTATTACCTTCATATTCCTCACAGGAATACAATGATACAGAATTCATGCCCCTACACTTTGATGTCAATGATGACCCGCCATTAACCAATCCATTTTACAAGTGTTTTTGCATATGGATAAACTGCACAGTGCTGTTTATCTGGGAAAATTATTGTTCAAATAATAACGAAACAGCACTTTATAAAAGATATATTCTCTTGATTTGTTTTACTGTCATGAAACTGCTGACTACATGGAAATATATGCACAGTTTGCCAAGTGCCTTCCTATTTTAGAAAATGTAACTATTATTCTTTATGATTATTGCAATAACAAATAACTTTGCTTTTAATCTGAAAGGGTTATCTAGGGCTTAGATAAAGAAAATAAATGTCTGAAGCAGAAATGTAAATGTTTAGTATCTGAATAACAAACACCTTTTTTTCAGATCAAATAGTTTTGAGTATAAATAAAAATCACAGACACAGGATCTACATAAAAGCTAGTATTCTTTCCTGAAAAATACATATCCTCATTTCTTACTTTTTGAAGACACAAATTCATTAAAATACAGTACAGTTATAAGACATAAATATTAAAGAAAATATTGACAATTTCAAGGTTGAAATTAATAAACTTCAGAATTTGTCAAACTATCTATTTTCCTAATTTGAAATTATCAAATTGTTTCTTACTATTGACATGGTCTAATGGATGTGATGTGAGTTATACAAAGCACTTGTATTCTCTGCATACTTGGTCACGTATATTGGTTGTGTACTGTAACTTCAAATGGACAAAATGGCACCTAAGCAAGATTCAAGTGTTAACATCTGAAAAAAAAAAATTAAATAAATTTATGAAACTTGCAGTGCCAGTCTCGCCATATTATGAGAAAATGATACATTAATATTGTGCCATTTCTGGATTTTGGCTGGGACAGACAATTTTTTCATAGTAGCTGGTTCAGTGCTGTATTTTGGATTTACTATGGGAATCATGCTGACAACACACTGTTGTTTTGGTTGTTGCTAAGTGGTGCTTACCCATGGTCAAGGACTTTCCAGTTTCCCATGCTCTGTCAGTGAGGAGCTGCACAAGGAGCTGGGGAGCATGGCCAGGGCAGCTGACCCGGACGGGCCAGAGGGATATTCCAGAGCACGGGAGGCACACCCAGTGCAGGGACCGGGGGCGTCGGCCAGGAGGGCCGATCCCTGCTCGGGGCTGGGCTGGGCTTCCATCAGAGGGTGGTGAGCAACTGTGTCCTGTTTCTTTTGGGTTTTATTCCTCTGTCTCTCTCTCTCTCATTTTCACAACAATTATTATTAACAATTATGAATCAATATTATTGCTATTCTCATTGTTATTATAATTAATGCTGTTATAATTTTTTCCCATTATTAAACTGTTTATGTCTAACCTGTGAGTTTTGCTTTTTTTCCCCAATTCTTCTCCTCACAAGGGGGGCAGTGAGGGCATGGAGAGGAGTGACTGGACATCTACATAGTACTTAGTTTCCAACTGGGTTTAAATTACAACATGCAATTCCTTTACAATCTTTTTCACAATAATATTTTGTAATAGTCTTTAACGTACAGAATTGGTAGGCTACTAGTCAGTCCCAATTCAGTCTCAAGACTCTTACAATAAATGAGTTAATAACAAGTTCGTCACTGGCTTTGGCTTGAATTAAAATTTCATAGCATGTTGAAGTTGACACAATAACAGTTGTGAGAATGACAGATATCACAAACAACAGTAATTCAGCTCTTGCATTCTATGAAAATTATAAAAATGAGATTGTTATGGAGATAAAAAATTAGCTATTCAGAGATGACAAACCATTCCGCTTTGCAATTTGCTTTCCCACAGAGCCAAAGCAGACCAAAAAAACTGCTTTAAAATGAGACAAAATAATAAATCAGAAGTCTTAACAGCTTTTCAGAAACACAAAAAATAGCTACAACTTGGTACATAACATTAATGATGCACTATTAACTCCCAGCTGCAGAACAGACAGATGGCAGCATACGGCCATACATTTGTGAAAAGGAGTAGAATTTCAACACTGGCCTTCTGAACCAGGGGCTCACAAAAATTCTACACAAGATTTGTGTCTCACAAAAGCTTCATGGGCTAATTACAGGATAAAAAACAATTAACAAAGAAAAAAAAGTGTTCACTGTCTTTACTGGTACCTTTTGAGGAAAAAATGCATGTAACCAGAAAAGAGGTTGCAAGAAGAAATGCTAAACTGACATAAACCAAAAATGCTATTTCTAATACCCCACCAACTAAGCACACAGATATATTTGTTGTTATATTTTTTTAGTAGAATATCTCTCTGCATATGGTCTTATAAAAAATAGTTTCAAATATAGACTAGCATATGGTTTTAGTTTGAATTGACACTTAAAGAGTTATTTTAAAGGGCTACATTAAAGGCTTATTTTAAGACTTTTGAGTGTTGCAAAAGACACACAGCTTTCCATTAACTTCAGCACATCACACATCCAAATTAGAAATTATATTCATGCTGGTGACTTTCCAAACAAGAAGGACATGTTAAGCATGTTAAGGAACATCATGCAAGACTGTCAATCTCCAGTAGAATTTTGGAAAGAACTTAACACAAAAACTTTCGATAACTGCTATGTGAGCAGGAACAATACTTCATGAACAAAACCCCCACATTTCATTCAAGCATCAGAACCCACATTGTTTAGAAATTATTTGAATATACAAGCTTCACATGTAAAACAGATTAATAGCAAAAAAATGGAATATGTTAAAATTTAGGTCACAGCCCCCATATACTAAGGAAATATATCACTTCACAAATCTTAACTGAGAGATTGCTCCCTTCTGACCTGCCTGAGAAGTTTATGCTGATATAATCAGACAGGAAGGATCTCTGCAGCAAGGGCTTCCCAGAAGAAGCTGTAAGGTACAGGAAGAGTAAGGAGGGGAAAGAAATTCTCAGGCTTGCATTTCCTAACTGTTGGATACACAGCTTCTTGCTAGCAAGTCAACTGAAAAGATCCCTGTTGTCACCTTTCTAAATGTGAAAGGCTTTCAAAGACAACAAGAACAAAGAATAAGGTTCAAAAATCAATCACCATATATAAAGATGGAAATATGGAAAAATGGAAAACTAGTGCTAGCACCATTGTTTCAAGGTGTGTTTCTTAAGGATATCAAGAAACATTATTCACTACTGTTTTTGCTTCCCTGCCCACCTCACAGTGATTTTTTCAATACAAGGACTAATCTTAGCCAGATTTGATAAAAGTAAATCTGTTAGCTATTAAGAATCCAAAAGTTCCAGGTAACTACATGTAGAGGGTCTAGATGTTATGAGTGCCCTCAGAGATGGAAAGACCAGAGCCTGAGTGCAGGAGTCATTAGTCACCAGAGCACCCAGATGCAACAGAACTGTTGGCAATACTTGAAGTTTGTATCTCATTCAAAGGGGGAAATAATATAGAAAGCCACAATATGTTAAGTTCTGTTATTTCCAGTATTTAAAAACCCCACTGAAAATGCCCTTGTGATGTTATACAGTTTTGTTTTTTTAATATATTGAGCATGGTTTACATGACAATAGGTATCTAAGTACCACATAAAATAGGCATATGATAATTTTTCAGATAATTCAGATTTGTACACATAGAGTGCAAGATGAAACAGCCTGAGATCTGTCTTCTGAAAGAAAACTTTACAAAAAGAAAGACAACTAGAAGTGCTATTTTCAGTTCCATCTTCCATCAATTCTGATTTCAGCCAAGTGACCTGGACGTTACTTAAGGCACTTAAGTCATCACTGTAAATATATTCTGGTTTATTGGCCATGGAAGAAAGAGAAGAAAGACCATATGACCTGTTGCTACCACTATGTAACAATTAAAAGGAAGAAAATTAGATTTCAAATCCAAAGACTACAGTGGTTTAAAGCTACTGGGCTACTAAAGAAATTGTCTTTGGCAATAAACCCATTCCATGTTTTTTGAATGTAAGGACTAAACTAATTTTATCGCTTCAGGAATCTTCAGTCTTAGACATTGTGCAACTGTTCCATGCTTCCATAAGTTTGGAATGGGTCCTGAGATAATTAACCATTATGGAGTCTTTTAAGCTACCCAGCTGAATTTAATGCTAACTAAAGACTTTGCCAATCTGTTTGCCAGAATAGAGGCAAAACACAAGTAACAATGTCAGGAGCTGGATTCCTGTATCTCATTTATTGATAGGCTGGCTATATCTTTTAGTTCATTCTTTTATTTTATCATTTACATTACAGGAATCAAAAGACAAAGAAAAGGCAAATCAAAATACTTCATCACGTACTTTGCTTCTGAGTTTTGCTATTAAAGTTGCCCTCCTAGGGTCAAAATTTTCAAAAGTAACTGCTGTTGCCTTCTGCTTCCCTCTGACATGTAGCACAGCTAGTTTGCTTTTCAGCTTTTCCAGCTGAGCATGGGCTCTGAAAGCTCTTCATTCTTGCCTTTTACTATTGGCACAACCTTGGGGAGATAAGGCAGGCAAGGTAGAGTGGTAGGGAAGCCACTTGTATGTCCAAAATTGCAGAGGAGATGCCATGGCCATACACAGAGGTGAAATAATGTGACAGAACAGAAAGAAATCTAAAGCTAGTAGAGCATTATTTGAATTAGTCATCTAAATTATTCACAGTCTGTCCTATCTCAATCAGTATATCCGTGAAAATGAAGGGCAGAAAGATGCTCAGACTTTTTACAACAAAGCTTATAGATTCACTTCCCAAATACCCTTTCTTCAGGCTATTTGCAGCAACATAATGCACATAAGGTGACACTGGATAGAGCTTGAATTCTTTAGCATATATCTGATAAAGTGCACAATATGAGAGAATATTTCAACGTTACTCAGCTGACTGCTACATTATTTCTGCCAATCAGATAAATGAATATACTGGGTTACATTTGTAGTCCTTATTTATATAGCTAGATTTAGAATCCCCCCTCTCTTAATCCTCCTTAATAGTAATCCCCTTTTATGTGGTCATTTTAATTGTGTATCTTGCTGATGCCTATTCATTGTTTAACATAGTAATCAAAAAAAACCCATCAAGTAAGCAACAGCAAGAGAGACTATTTCACAAGAGACTATTTTGAAACATACTATTGAAAAACTACAAAAGCAAATTCTCTTATGTTGTAATTATATGTAATTCCTTCATGAAGATTGAAGAAGCCTCTATTTGCTCTGTTATGTGAATTACCCTAATTCTCCTAGAAGAGCAAGGCCTTGGTTCAGAGTGGTATCTTTGCTTAATTTCTATGGCCAACCATAAAAATGTTCAAATAAAGTATATTTTAAAGTAATTGTGCTGATGTATCAGAGTAGGAGGTAAATTACCTAAGAACTGTATCAAATCCATGAAGCTGGGTCTGCACCTAAGCTACCAGACTGAAATCTCAGAGGCCTTTTCCTTGAGTTTGATGGATGAGCACGGCTGCAGTGGCAGGATATACCAGCTGCCTGAGCAGCATTCCAAAGAGGGAGTGCAACTGGAGCAGAATCACATCTTGGAAGCACTGTGTCACCTGCACCAAAATTAAAATGGTGCTTTCTGCCTGATTTTTTGGAGAGAAGCAACATTACATATACAGAAAAGAACTTTAGTCCCATGGGTTGTTTTGGGTACTTGAATATATCTTATTTGCTTCTTTCTATTCCTACTTGATGACATTTCATTATCTGTCTGGCTGTAGTAAAACACTGCTGACATGTTTTGAAATTGTCTTCGCTGCAGTCATTTTCCTCTATTGGTTCATGGCTAAAGCATTTGTACTTGAATAATAGTATGATTATTCATAGATGATCCTGCATCTATACTCATGAATGAAAGCACAATGGTATAGTATCTCTGTCACCATTTTCTTTTCTTTTTTTTTTTTTTTTTGGTAGCAGAAATGATCATTGGTAAACTAAGGACAAAAGCAATTACAACACTTACTACTGCCTGAAGGAAGTGGGGCAGAATGAAGATTGCTTTCCTTCCAGTGGCATTGGAAATTTTACATAATATCCTTTTAAAATTATAGAATCACTGAGCAAGTTTCATTCTTCTGTCTGTGTCAGTTTTTTCAGTGTTTCAGACTGAAAGCTATTTTTACAACTGTAAAATGTGATGAGGTTGAGTGATGAAGATTGCAGATGAATCTGCAGACAGAATAAGAGATAAATGCATTTTTCCTGACTGAGTAGTCACCTGTAGAATTTGGCTGTATTTTACTTTATATCCCCTCAAAGGGTTTCATATAGCTACACTAGACTAATTTTTTTTTTTTTTGTCTGCCTTCCTACAATAGGTTGACACAGTCTCTTCATGATTTTGGCAACAGTTCAAAACTGACCTAAAATTTTCAAGATACATGACAAAATTTTGTCTATTTGAGTACTTTTTCAGTGAATAAGATTATTATATTTGAATGTTATAAAAGAAATTTAGAATGCTGTAAATATTTACAATTTGGTGGAGAAGAACTTCTTTTTATATCCCAGCACATTTACTCCATCTCTGTTTAACAGGAGAAATATTTTCCCTAGGATATATCTTTTTAGCCTGCAAAGTGTATTCAAGATTTTTTCTTGTTTCAATTTTGGAAACAAACAATACTATATAAGCCATCCTTATCTTTCAAAGTTCAGTCTGTCATCCTGGATAATTATATCATTCCGATCATCATACTTCCTAAAAACATGTTTAATATTAAAAGCAATAATAGACTATTCATTAGAAAAATAACATACTAAAAATTCAGACTGAAAAACTATTGAGATACTCTCTTAATTTTCTATGTATTTATTTTTGTAATTATTATTCTCCTAGGTTTATAGCTTGGCAGTTACAGAAATAGTGTAATTACTGTAAGCATCCAATAAAACATTTTAAAGTACTTTCATAAAACTGAAAATCATCTAGTTTGTACCTCAAAAATTTGCATTGGAAGACGAAGAATGAACCCCATGATTCAGAAGTTATTTAATATTCCCTTGTGATATTTTGGCTATCAGTAGGAAATGTTTCCAAGTTACTAATGGCATTTCATAGTTCTTTTGCAAAAGTGCGTACTTTCAGTTTTAAAGATTTAACATATTTGTGAACAGCAGTAATTTAAAATAACCTTTCTTTTTCAAATAATCCATATTAAATTCATATCTATCATTGTATGTGTCTTAACCTTAAAGTAATGGCTGTTGATATAAGAGCTGTAGGACATATGAAGAAATAAAGCTAATGTTTTAGGTTCAGGCTTAGGCTGTGGTTCATAACTGTTTTTCTCTAAAAAAGCAAAAAAATAAGTACTTCTTGCTGCAATCAACATGTATTTTCCATCCTGAGAAAGAAGCCCCATTTTAATTTAACCTTTTTGTGAGTACTATCACCACACACTCCCACAAGTACAAATAAAACTATAACTTTTCATATCAGAAGTCAATGTACAGTTTTCTACTACTGTTAACCCTACATGGCTATGATTAATGACCTGCCCGTGGTATTTTCATAAGGGTTGGAACTTCAATGTATTAGTTAAAATATTGGTGCAATCAGGTCAATAATATAAATCCCATTGACTTAAGATGTTTAATAACTTCACCCACTGCCCTTTGCATCACATTGTTCTTGATTATTGATTTGGGGGTTATATGAAAGATGAAAAATATCTTTTTTTTATCTATTCATAATCTTTTAAATAAGATGTACACAGCTGTTGTTTCTTCAACGTACGTAAGTGCTCTTGCTAGGCACAAAGAAATCTGACTTTCAAATATCTCTGTCAAAATCACATGAAAGCAATCCACTGAGTTGATGCTTCATTGTAACACTGTATAGATACGTACAGAAATGTATATCCAAGTTTCAGTAATTATATATTCATATATTTCATTGTGCAGTGATGTGAAGATAAGAAATTTAAATTTGTTTTAGGCCTGATAATTCTTTAAACACTCTTCTAAAAATCAGAGATAGAAAATATTTTCAGTTCTTAAATAAATAATGGTTCAATCACTCTCTGCATCTAGTAAATACGGATGTGTAAGTAAAAATAAATCTAATGCTAAGTAAGTGGTATAGAGCAGACAAAAAAAGCTTTTTCATGTATTCTTTCCTTTGGCCCATTGCATAATGTCAGTGTTGCAGAGCCAGAAGCAAGGTTGTACCAACAAAGCTGCTTTCTCTGGCACCAGTATCCCCCTCTTGCTTGTCAGCATGGTTCTATTGCTCACTCTCTGTCACAACATGGGCACTAAATATACAAATTATAAAAAAAAATACCAATCTCAACTAGATTCAGTGTTACTACCTGATATATATCCACTAAAGCACTTAATCTTTAGGTGTTTCTGTGCCATTGGATCCTTATACTCATATTTGCTTCCATTAACTGTACTGCATTTCAGAGGGTTCCGCTGCATGTGGCACTGTGTCTTACTAAAACTTCTAATTACAAAAAAGATTGCCAAACATAAAAAAAAAAAAACCCAAAGAAATCAACCAAACAAAAAACACCAACAAACAAACAAACAAACAAAAACGTAACAAAACAAAAATCTCTATGATATCAAGGGATGGGGTTTATGCTTAAGATGAGCTCTGTGACTTCATGCCCCTGTATATAAACCTGGCATTTACATGGAAATTTTTATAAAGGCATTTGGTGAGAGTGAGACTTGATAGCTCAGTATCTTGGACAAAGATAATATTGATAAAACTGTACAACATACTATACAGTCCAAACTTTTAAAATTGCTTTAGGTTATGTTTCAACCATTAAAGAGACTATAAGCAATTAGATAAAGCTCTGATTACATAGAGAAGCCTGACTGATCCTAAACTATGCTATACTGTAAAACAAGAGCTCAATAACATCAGAGCACTAAATTCTTTGACTACACTGACCCTCAGCAGCATTACTAACATATCTGTTCTTGTCCAGTGTACATCAGAAATGACCGGTTCAGTGCTGCTGTCAGAAGAAAGGTACCAGAGCTGCAAAAGAGATTTTTACCTGAACAGCCTGATTATATCAGGATTTGAATTCTTGTTCTTCCCAATGAAATGATGAATTTGTCAGGAGAGAATCATGCTGAATGCTGGGCAAAAATTTCTGTATGTACAGGTGCTGTTGACCTAGAATAGCAAAACATGCAAACAATAATTTGTAACTAGCTATCACATAGATTAGCAGCTGAAATTGTAGAAAGGCAAACTAGAATCTTGACACCAAGGAGGTTTGCAGAATCCCATTTTATGCTTTTACTTGCAAGAAGTATGAACATAAGAGATAAAAAGCTGGCATGTTCCCTCCTCCCTCTCCTCTGGCCTGGTCTAATGGAATTCCGGATATCAATAAAACAAAAGGGTGATTGAATTTTGACACTCTTCTTGTGAAAGTGAATAATAAAACAGAAAACCTTCATCTTTGACCATGGTTCAAGAGAAATTATCCCTGTGTTTTATGTTAAATTAATATTTGATGTAATTCCATTTAGAAGTTGGAGTTATACACTATCATTTGGTAATACTAATTTCACTTCAATTTGATTAGATGCACTTCAGCTTATTGTCATATTCATTAACTACATTCACTGCCATGGGAGTGTAATGCTAATCTGTTTGGATTAACTTCCCCCAGTCAAACAACCTGGGCGGGAGTGTTCTTTCTGGGTTTTACAGATACATAATGTCTACTTCTAAATCAAGAGTGTGAATTTGAGGTTACTGTCTCTGCTGTAAACATAGGTATAGAAAAACTGAAGTTCCAACAAAGTGCCAGGCTGATGACGCTTTCCATTACTTATCTTGATTCACTAATTGATTTTCTGGCATTACATTCCTTTAAATAGCATCTGGGCTTTTTAAATACTGTAATTTTTCATAAGCTGATGAGTAACACTGAGATTTAGAGCCTCCCAGCAAACATTCCTGCCATAATCCAATTCTCAAGAAAACATATTTACAATATTTACCCCCTAAATTTTGTTTTTCTGCTGTACATTGTTTGTGAAAATCCTCAAGACTCCCAGGAGCATTCTTTTCCTACATTTCTATATTCAGATGAAGATTCTCAGCCTTCAGCATTTCTTTTGCAACTGAAGCTAATAGACTTTTGTTTGTAACGACATGGGGAGCATGTATCTGCATCACAAATTATGCCAGCGATTTTTTAAAGTCAAAATATAACTAAAACTGATCAGAGGGTAACCTTATGTCATTCCTTTGAGATTTTCTGCTTGAATTTGTTTTGATTCTTAATACAGACTGACATAAAAATGAAGTTAAATATTAGAGGTAGCCTCAGACCCATCTACAAAACCAGATATGAATCCAGGGCTAATCAAGACTAAGTACTGAATTATAGGCTTGAAATGCCACATGCCTGGGTGAAGGAGCACCATAAAGAGAACTTTGTGTACATTGCTATCTAAGATCTTAAACGCTCACCTCAATATCCTGTTCATAAAACAGTACTTGCCCATTGTGAACAAGCCATGATCTTACCAAAGGGTCAGTATGAATGGGTCTAAAAACAAGAGCCACCACTTCAATGGTGACTGCCTTGAACAGAGGTATTTCTGTGTTGAGAAAAAAGACAGAAAGTATAAACAAAGGATGTAATGTTTACTGAAAAAGCTGAACAACATCAAAACTATTCTTGTGAGTTCTTGCTTGAATGGAAATTAATCCTGAGCTTGCAAAAAAGACTTTAAATTTTATGGTAATTATTTTAAGTGCAAAATGCTAATAAGCAAGTTTTAGGAAAAAAACCCCTAAATACAAAACAGCATATTATCTATTGATAATTTATATTTTAATTATAAATTTACTTTACCAGACTGTAATCTGACATTTACAGAGAATAGCAACACTGGGCTCATTACTTTTATTACAAAGCAGCAGATACATAAACTTTTTACCGGCATGGGCATTTACTCATCACCAAGTTGACATCCCTCAGAAACTGTTCCCCTAATAGGGAACTAGGGTGTAGTGGTTCCCTTTCAAATGGATTTTTGCCATTAAAATACAATCTCAATCTCTGAATTTAAATTGCTCTTCTCTATAATAATAATTCAGTTTAACTATTCAGGTACTTGAATGTGATTTGGAAAAACTCTTAGATGTCTGAACACCTGGAAATAAAGATTTTCATCGCCATTGTATGGCAGTGCATACATTTGTTTTTTCTGAATAAAAAATACACATCTAGATCTATGTAGGTTCTGTGGCATGTCCAATTTTAAACAAAGGCATCAAACACCTTGTTAATAAACGGACCACCAGAACAACAGATCTGCTGCAACCATTTTTATTAGAAGCCATCACTACATTAGTGATATTTTGCCTCTACTGGGAAGATTTTCTACTCAGCCAAGAAAAACAGCAGTCTTTCTGTCTGTCTCTTGTAGTTGTTTCAGTATTTATCTAAATTCAAACTGCAAAGCTTGGTGGGTCTGAGTTCTCATTGTTTCCTTTGATACCCTCTTTGAACAGTTCTGGCCCTATTCTTGCCCCAATAATATCCCTCTAGGGATCTCACCAAATGAACATTGCTCAGGACTCTTACTTTAAATGATATCCTATCTAATAAATTCATTCATTACATAGAATACATCAAGCATAGTAGAAGAGTTCTGTACAAACCAACATTCACTGCAGGTAGAAAAGGGATGACAGGGAAAGAAAAATAGTGGCAAAATCTGTAGGGCTTTTAGTGAAAACAAAAAAGAAATCATTCAAATTCTTAATCTAGCCCAAACCTATTCCATGTACTGTCTAAGAAGGGAGAGTGGGAAAGAACGGATCAAATGTTTCTAAGGACATACATTAAGGAAAAAATTATCCATGCTCATTAGGCCTTTTCACATTGAGAGTAATATAATTTTTTTAATATATGACTTGCTATTTAGATTGAAATTAGTTGTCTCCTTCCCCTTGCAAAAGATTCACACTGGAAACTGCAAAAGAAAAAAGTTCTTTTTTCTGTCCTACTCACTTTAAGCCCACTGGCCAACATAACAGAAAGACTACTAAAAGTATGTGTGAAATCATAGTAGTGCTTGACATTTCATGCTGGTTTTAGCATCAGACAGAAATTAAACTCCAGATAATCCCCTTCTCTCACCCTTTCTGGTAAAGTGGTACAAAAAGCGGAAAAATATGTGTTGGGATCACAATTTACTGAAAGCACAAAGCAAAGACATGCACAATATTAACAACCAAATCTTACAAAAAGCGGAGGTGTTTTACCCCCAAAAACGTGTTTACCACTGGGAAAAAAAGCACTGTGGGGTCACCATTTTCCTACCACTCCCCTGTGTGTCTTTAAGCTCTGCCAGGCTCCCTCTTGGCTTGGCTGCTACCAGCACCACTGCTCTTAATCCCTTCATTATTAAAGTCGGACCCATCCTGTACATCAAGACCAGTCTTCTATCTACACTTTGAAAAAATACATTTGGTTGCATAAAGGTTCTGAACAGCAACTGTGCAACTTATTAAAGCATTGAAAGAAGTATCTGAAACCAGCAGCTGGTTCATTTTTAATCATTTGCCAAGATGCAGATAGGCTACAGAGCCAGTTCTTTAAAAATGAGGTTCATGTCCCATAAAGTCAGATAAGGAGCTTTGCTGTTGTGCTTCATTTTCCAAGATTGGTCTGTGTAGCAACATCAAGCAGTGTCTCATGTTGTTGGTTTGTGAGTAACAGGTTGAAATACTAGCATGTGGAAAAGTAAAACCTTCAAGAAAAATTTAAACCTCTTGAGGGCTCTTGTCTCATGTCACTTTCTCAGTTATTCTGTATCTTACAAAAAAGTGTCATTTTGACATTTTATGTTGCTTCTTACATCTCTATCTTGAAAATCTCAGAGATGTTTGAACAGTAATGTACGATGATCTGAGAGACATCTGTCAAGCCCAGACATACCAGAAGCAATGACTTCCTGTGGCTGGTTTGGGACAGGGTGATTAATCAGATATTCTCTTTTTCTCAGACCTCCTGTAGAATTCTCAAGAAGAATGTTTGAAGGCTATGGCTGCTTGCTCATCCTCAGCCAAATTCAGATCTCTTAAAATTCAGCACCGTCCTATATACAGAACAGAGAAAACCATCAAGGTAAAACAGATTGTAGGAAGAAGAGCAGCCATATTTTTCTAGGAATAATTGGACAAATATGCTGCAAAAGTAATTACAACACTTGAGCCAATATTCTATCATTAGGTTTCAAGTGTAGGACTTTCAGTTCTTCCTCACTGGCAAAGCTTTTAAAATCTTAACTGACACATCTTATTGTGTCTTTGATTTTATACAGTCTTTTTTTTTCCCTTGCTGGTATGGTTGCAGATATGAATCATAAAGTGTATTTGCATAGTAGAAGGGGGTCTAATTTTTTTATATGCAAGATGGAACAAAATCCTTTTAATTCTAAAAAAATTAGCTATTCAAAATGTGACTCATGAAATACTGAAGCTCTTAAGCACCTCAAAATACTGCCAATGAGGCTGTCATTCAGTCACTCATTTGGGCATACCTCCAATTTTGAACATGAACCCATTGAACCCAACTCTTGCTTCAGGACCTTGCTGGATCAGGACCCAAAAGAGGTTCATTTCAATCTACAAGAGTAGCCATTAAAAAGATGGCTAGTTTAAGCCACTTACAAACAAGAGATTTAATGTATTTACATCTGTACTGTTCTTCATGTACCTAGAGACAAATAATCCTCAATACACAGACTCCAGCATATTAGAGCCCAAAACAACATCTTACTAGTCTATTCATACTTAAATCAAGTGGCAGAAACAGGACAAATATCTCTTTTCTCAGTATCTGTTAAATACACCATCTCCTCTCCTGTTATCCTCCACTTACATTTCTGTTCTCACCTGTCACTCCTTCCCACCCCTTTCTCCTGCAAAAGCATGAAATGAAAAAAATACAAAAAGGTCAAGGACAGAGAGTTTTGTTACTGATACATAGACAGGGCTTACAGTTAAATAGTGGCAAGTTTAGTCAGGAGTCATCCAACTACATTCTCTTTCCTAAAAAAAAAGATAAAGCGTTCACCCACAAATACCTCCAATGGCCTTAGTATATCCCACTGGTGACAGGCTATTAAAACAGCAGTGTAATTTATGACCCTTCATTTCTATCCTTCGTCTCACTAAACATTTGTTTCACATTTATCAAACCATTCACTGTTACTTCCTGATTCATATCATAATTAGTATTCCCAGAAAAAAAAATTGCTAATATGTGTAGTATATGGAACAGTCAATAAAAAACTCCCAACATTTCCTGGATATTTTATTTCTTTTGGGGTTGTGTTTGCCTGCATTTCTTTTACTGCAACTCTGCTCACAGACTTTGCACTCAAACCGTCATGACTGCTGCATTTACAGTGTTGCACTCTAACTGATTCACTTTTCTTCTTTTGTCAGTGTCTCTGGGTTCTTTAAGGGATCTTATTGATCAGAAGACAATAGAGCTGACACTTGAATTCAGCACTACCCACTCTATGCTTCGGCAATTTCTTGAAATGCCCTGAAATTCCAGAACATCCTACTTTTGATTAAAAAGTTGACTCTAATAATATCCAGGTTTTTCTTGGTCTCAGGTTTTGAATATATCTGAAAACAGGAAGGGGGAGAACACACTTTCAAACCAATATTATTGTTCAGCCATACCACAAAAGGAATAAAAGGAATTTAAGGCAGAGTTTTGAATGAAAGAAGGATCAAATGTTCACATTCTCCACAAGGGAACATGCCAATTCTAGCTAAAAATCATATGTGATACAACCACCCTCTTAATCAGCCCAGGATCTGAGGGGGGAAAAAAGAAAAGAAAAAAGATAAAGAAAAAAAAAAGTGTTAGCAAGCTGAGCAGCTTTTGTCAAGGTTGAAAAAAAGCTTTACATGGTCCTAGGAGCCTCAAACTCTGCAATTGTCAGGCAATATCTCCTGTGACACAGAGTATTGAGGAACATGAGAGCGGGGAATAGCCATTTATGATGAATGAAGTCTTAATTGAATTCCATCTGAGATTAGCAATGAAATCACAATTTCTTATAATGCTGAAGGAAATCTTCCCCACACAACTTAAGTCTATTAAGTTCTCCTCATTTGTATACATGTAAAATTTTACAGTACTATTCTGTCAGGCTTCCAAATATATAACCCAGCATAATACATAACTTTGCAATGTATGTCTTTTTCTAAATGAGAATTTTCTCCCAACCTTCGGTATATTTTAATGTCTTGTTGTGCAGAACTTTACATGATTACTTCCACAATTTCATGAGTCTAATTAAGGTATTTATTAACCCTTGCTAAGAAGGTAATTCCAGTACTGCAGAATTACCATATTTTCTTTTGAGAATGAGAAAAATCCCAAACTTTTGCCCTAGAGCAACAGGACTGAAACATTGCCTTGGAGAACTCAGTCCAGAAATTTAATTCTGCAGGGACACAATATCTTTAGGCATTCAAATTGATTAAGTAATAAAAATAGAATCTGGGCTATCACCTGATCTTGACAACAGAAATTCTTAATTTTGTATCTATCTCTCAGACTGCTACTATCACAATGAATCAATCTGCAATGCTTATTGCAGTTTCAGTAACACTTATCACGGATTGTATACAGTCAGTACGTCATATTAATTTTCTGTAAACAGAGGGGTTTTCCTGAGAAAGCTATAGTAATGTAAACTATACTCTTTCGTACACTTACATTTTTTTATAAGGTTTAAAATACTGAAAGAACTATCAAGGGCATTCTAATTAATCCTGAAAGCATGAAAATGGGAGGCAAAACACTTGGCACCATTTGTAAAAACAGGATGTAATCAGATTTTTTAAAAACCCAAAACCTTGGATGTCCTCGGTGCATGTCTGCTCTGCCTTAGAATATATATTTGTTGAAAATTATTACTGGTGTTTCTAGAATGTCTTGTCTAAAAAAGTGGTCTCTCCTGCACTGTTTTTTTACAAATGTTGTTTGTGAAGTGTTGTCAGTGGAATGCTTAAATAATACTGTGGACATACTGAATATGAAATTGTTCTCTCACTGGAGAAAATGGAACCAAGTATGCCAAGTCATTAAAATATTTTGGTTTCAAGTAAGTTTAAGGGCATACTCAGGGCAACATAATGTTTTTAATGAAGATTTCAATGTCATCAATAAATAATAAGATATTAAATCTTAAACTCATTATAAGGTATACAGTACTTGTTTTTAAAAATTAATGAATCAAGCACAGAATTGTGGCACAGCTGAAGTAAATTTCAGGAGGAAGATGATTTGTGCTGATGTGCTGGACTAGGCCTTGAATGATCTTGGATCCATTCCCAGTTCTGCCCTCAACTTCATCTAGAGCCACATAAGCTTCTTTAGACAACACTGCAAAGCTGTTTAGATATTTTGTGATGCACAGAGGTGTCTGCTAGGGTCTTGAAAACACTTAACTACACTTGGCAATTACTTTCTCTGGAATTTGGAGACCAAATTTCAAGTGTGACCTGTACACAAATGATAAAGAGCATAATGTCCTCGTTCAGACAATACTTCATCTAAGTCTCAAATTGATCATCACACCTTAGCAACTGAATCAAAGAGCTAATTCAATACCTCCTCACTGCTGGGGACAGTTCAATTTCTGTACCTGAAAGAATTTAAATTCCTGTGATTTAGGGTGATTAGCCATCCCATAGTCACTAAGTAGAGAATTTTGAATGGATACATGCCCCTTGGTTACCAGAATAAATCCCATCATTCAACAACAGATAAGAGGTTTTGGGTGAGGTTTCTACATCTTTTTTCTTTTTTTCTCAGTATTGCTTGGGGGTAAATGTATTAATGTCCTCTGAAGAGATTCTAATTGGATCAGACAGTGTCATAAGAAAATTTTGAGCAGAATCATTTGTCATGTTGGAGCTAGACACCTTCCCAGAGAAAATGTGTAAATAATTGGGAGTTCACAAACATTTTCATCTTAGTGTTTACTCACATAAAGATTCTAATTAATGCAAATCACTAAAATCCACTGACAATAAGATTTTTATGTTCCTTAACCCTTCCTGGTAAAGTGATTTAAAATTAATCTGCATGGCAGAGTAGATAGAAGTCATACTAACCTAAAATCTGACAAGCCCTAGAACATAAGGTCCAGAAGAGGGAGTAATTCCCAGAGACAATTTTTTTTTTTCAAGTGGGAATAATGTGCAAGTTAACCTTCAGGACAAGAATGGTAGCTTGTATGGGATGTCTTAACTCCTTTAATTGAAGACCTTCTATATAGCCAATGCAATGGGCTACAACTGGAAGTAGCAGAGTATGAGAACAGCATAGGATGGAAACCTCAACTGTTGATACGGTAAGATCAGGGTGACTAAATCCAGTGGACAAATACACTCTTACACTGATGTACTGGGTGTTTTCCAAGAACCATAGAAACATCAAGGTTGGAAAGGATCTCTGGAGATCATCTATTCCAAGCCCCTGCTACCAAGGCAGAGTCACCTAAAACAGGTTACACAGGAACATGTCCAGATGGGTCTGAAATGTCTCCATAGAGAGACATGTCCTCCCTGGGCAGCCTGTTCCAGCGCACTGCCACCCACAGTGTAAAAAAGTTCTTCCACATGTTGAGATGGAATTTCTTGTGTTTTAGTTTATGGGCCATGCTCCTCGTTGTGCTGCTGGGCACCACTGACAAGAGTCTGACACCACGCTCTTGGCAAACCCTTTGAGATATTCATGTGCATTGAATAATTTCTTGTGTGACTAAGACACATGAAAATTAAAGTATTTGGAGAACACCGCAAATGACCATAAAATCCTACTTCCAGCTACTCAGCAAGCAAGCAAATGTTTCTAGAGAGGCCTGGAGGATGTACTTGTAACACATGACAAGAATACACGAGCCAACTTACGCTGGCAGGGAACAAGAAAAGCCTGGGGGTTTTATCACGCACATTTAGAAAAGGTAGTATTCTTCACCTTCAAGCACAAATACTACAATTACATATACCACACCAGTTATACACAACATCCTTCATGTACCACCTTAATTATGACCCCAGGTCAATACTATCCTTTGATCAGCAATCCTACAACAAACATAAAACCAAAGGGACTTGAGCACTGCAGAACAAAAGCTGAGTCTTTTATAACCACTAAAAATGTAAATGCAATAACATTTCATTCCAGTAGAAGATATTTGCCTTTCAAAATTTTAGCAGAGAAGATTACCTCTACCTCTTATCACAAATATAACCATCAATTAAGGTTTTCAGCTTCTTTTAAGATCATGAAGGATTTAGTGAAAATTTTGCTGTGTCACCTGGCGTGGATGTGAGTGCCATATCAGCTTTTCCTAGAAATGTAGAATGGAGATGTTTTTCTTTCTATCCTCATCTCCTTTCAATAAAAAGAAAAATCTTTTTGTACCTGCTTTATAGGTACAAATATAAGCAACTGAACTTGGAGTCACAGAGCTATTTATGTTGGAAAAGACCTCTCAGATCATCCAGTCCAGCTGTTAACTCAGCACTGCCAAGTTCACTGTTACATCAGTCCCGAAGTGCAACACCTACATGTCTTTTAAGCATCTCCAGGAATGGTGACTTCACCACTTCCCTGGGCAGCTTGTTCCTATGCTTGACAACCCCTTCCATAATTTTTTTTTCCTAAGACCCAGGCTAAACATCCCCTGACACAATTTGAGGCTGTCTCCTCTTTTCTTATTGCCTATTACTTGGGAGAAGAGACAGCCCACCCACCTGGCTATAACCTCCTTTCAGGTATCTGTAGGCAGCAATAAGGTCCCCAAGCCTCCTTTTCCCCAGGCTAAACACCCTCAGCTCCCTCAGCCACTCCTCATAGGACTTGTGCTCCATACCCTTTGCCAGCTTCATCACCCTTCTCTGGACCTGTTCCAAAACCTCAATGTTCTTCCTGAACTGAGGGCCCAGAACTGGACACAGCACTTGAGGTGTGACCTCACCAGTGCTGAGCACAGGGGGAAAGTCATTGTCCTGGCCCTGCTGGCCACACTAGTCCTGATACAGGCCAGGTTGCCACTGGCTTTCTTGGCTACCTGGACACAGCTGGCTCAAGTTCAACCACAGTCAATCAAATCCCCCCAGGTCCTTTTCCACTGGGCCATTTTCCAGCCACTCTGCCCCCAGCCTGCAGCACCTCATGGGGTTGTAACTCAAATGCACTTCACCTCGCTGAACCTCAGGTAGTTTCCCTTGGCCCATTGATTCTGCCCATCCAGATCCCTCTACAAAGCTTTCCTGCCCTCCAGCAGATCAACACTCCTACCCCACTTGGTGGTGTCTACAAACTGATGGAAGATGCCCTTGATCCTCTGGTCCAGACCAATGATAAAGATATTAAATGAGATTGGACCTAGTACTGAGCCCTGAGGAACATCACTGGTGAGCAGCCACCAGCTGGATGCAACACAGTTACAATCTAATGACTTTTCATGTTTAGAACAGAACTGAAGCTTTCACACTTGGATGGGTATTCTATAGGAGTTTGTACATGAATTCTGTTACAAACAAAGCAACATTAATGGAAAAAACATTCCAGAAAACCATGTCAATCTCAGATTTATCTTTGTTTAAATAAGTACAGTTAAACAGTTGTAGTCACTTCTGCAATTCAAATGAGTTTGTACATACTCCTTGCCTGTCTGAAATTACCATACTTAAAATATAAAATGATCAAGAGGGATATGAAATCAGCATTGAAACAGAAAGCTCAAATGATTGAATCTCTTTCTGAAAATGAAAATTAAAACTCTCTCTCCTTCATTTAGTAATAATCTAAAATACTCTCAAGAAAGTTGGGAAAGAACATTGGAAAAAAACCTTAAAATTGTGACCATTGAATAGAAGTGAAATCAAATAATTGCTCAAAGATCAAACTCCATGAAAAAAGTCAGTCTCATTATTTCATTTATACATGAGACATAACATACAAAACAAAAAATGCCTTCAGAAAATAACAATATATTTTTAACCCTCCAGAATATTTCCAATAAAATCTAATGTTTATGATTTAAAATGTTGTTGCAAGCTTCGAAAGGAGCCATAGGTACAGTTCTGCTCTATAAACTCTCACAGTATATGGCTACAATATATATAATTGTGTAGCTATTCAGTCACAAATGCTGCCTGCAGGGATCTAACTGTACTTGTGTGGGTACATGGCTAGTCATTTAAATTATTCTTACTCAAGATTTGTGAAAAGAAAGCCTGCAGTTCACTACAAATCTATTTATGCCTCGTGGCTTGCTTGTAGGACCATCATACAAAGGTTTGGCACGTCTGATAAAAATTTGGAAGAGTATATGCATCTACCTTATGTTTTCCTTTAGGGGGAAAAAAGTCTCAATTCAGAGCTCCTGTCTTTATACGGTTAGATCTCATTTCACTCCCATTGAACAGGTAGATGATAAACACAAGCCATTATTCCACACGCATTAATAATCACTTTGGTTCCATTTTTAACTTTCACTGAGTTGCTACTGTCATGTGCAGATTACACGGGTGTGAAGTCACTCACTGTGACACTTTGCTTTTAAGTTCTTGGAAAATACATGCGTCCTAGGGTGACTTTATGATGTTTGTATCCCCAACTTTATGATGTTTGTGCTGTATATTGAGTTTCTGTATCTTTAAGACTGATTCTGAGAGTGAACCAGGGAGAGAAGACGCGCAGAGTTTGTTTGAGAAACAACCTGACTCCCACACATTCTTTCGTCTGTACTCCTGTTTTTGG
>VZUI01048468.1:0-23339 GCA_013401135.1 Cettia cetti | reverse complement strand
GGGACGGGACGGGACGGGACGGGACGGGACGGGACGGGACGGGACGGGACGGGACGGGACGGGACGGGACGGGACGGGACGGTGGGAGTGCAGCGCAGCGCCGCGTAGTGTAGCTCGGTACCGCAGTGCCCAGCAGGGCCGGTACCCGGCCTTGCCCCGCCGCCGAGCTGTCCTGCTCCCGGCGTGCTGGCTTTCTCCTGGGGATGGCGCCAGGCCCTCGCACGGCGCTGTGACCGAGCGGTCGGGGCGCGGACAGCCCCTCTCAGCCGCCGGGCGCTGGGGCTGTGCCGCTGCCGTGCTCGCCTGTGGGCTCCGGGGTAGGCCCGGCCCTCTCTGCCCTTGGGTCCCGGCCCTGCGGCTTGGAGGGGGCCGCTTGCAGGTGACCCCGGTGCTCTGTGCGCAGGGCTTGGAACGTGTCAGCTCTGAGCATGAGCTGCTGCTCTAGAGGGACGGAGAAATGCTGTCCCCGAAGAGTTTGAGTGGCGCTGGAGTGGCACGCAGCGCGACAGTGGGCGGTGACATTGCGCGAAAGCAGCTGGAGCTGGAGCCTTTGTGTCGCTTGCACATTGCTCCCAATGGACTGCCGTCCGTGCCTCCGAAGCGTGGCCTGGGAGAGAGGAAAAACATTCTTTTGAAGTTCCTGCATCTTTGGAGAGTTTCTTTGCTCAGAATTCATGTAGGGCTGTGATGCTAGGGTTAGACTTTTGTGGGTATGAGTAGTCATGCAGCAAAGTTAGACCGAAATTCTTGTGTCCGAAATTCCTATGTCCTGACAGGTGTGGCATTTACTCACGTGTGTCATGGGGACTCGGGAAGTGTGGGTGCTAATCTGTGCTCTCCTGGTTATTCTCCAGAAACCTCTTTTGGAGGTCTAGTGAGTAAGGGAAGACAACTGGGGGAAAAGACAGTATTACATGTTTCTTAAAAGCATGAATAGCTCAATCTTTGTAGTAAAAACAAGTGGGCAAGCCAGCCTTTTTAACATCAGGACACATCTGAGCTCTGTTGGCTTTGGTTCCAGAGCTCTGCAGGATTGCCTGAGAGGGTCTTGTTTGGAAGGGGAGTTAAGGGAAGTTGCTGGGCGAAAATGAGGCTTAAGCCACCAAAGCTGCAGGTAGCTCTGTACGGCCTTGCAGTGTGAGCATGCCTTTGTCTCCAGGTCATGTTTCTCTTAACCCTGAATTCTGGCATCATTAGGCATCCTTTTCTGGTGCAACTTTATCAGGAGGACCTAGAACCACTATAGTTTTTAATTCTGTGAACAACTAACCTAGGTCAGTTCTTCCTGACTTTTTTTTCTGGTGGAGACAGCTATACACCTTCTCTTCCTTCTTGTTTGTGTTCTCCTTGCCACAGCTCCCCCCAGCGTGGTTACTGCTGTCCTGGTTGTGATTGCACCTTACTGGTTGGGGCCTGGTCACGCAGGACGGGGCTGGGAACCAACTCTGGTCTTGTGGCTTTCCACCATTGTCCTTCTCCAGACCTCAATACTTCTAAAACCAGTGAAGAGACATTTAAGAGGTGATAGCAGTGTAAAATTACAGTAGTGTGGGCAATTCTCTGAATTCACATGTAATTCCCAAAAGGCAGAGACAGGGAAGGGACCTTTCTTGGCTTTACCTCAAACCCCACAGGCCCACCAGAGAGAATTTTTGGGGCTAATCCGGTACCTGCTCTACTGCTCACTTCCTTTTGCTTCACAGATAGTTGTCCTCTGTCTAGTTTAATTTTCTGCTGGTGCACCGGGAATAACCCTTCCCTATTTTAGTACAGTGCTGTGAATATGAATATATGGGCTGATTTTAGATGTTTGGATATTAGAACAATAAATACTGTAAGTACTTTAGGGTTGTGACTTCTGGATATTAAAAATGTCATAAGTAAGTTTTATTTTAAAGGTATGCAGCTCTTTTGTTATCTGCCATTTCTGATCGTGGTCTGGAAAATGAAGTTAGTGTGTTTTCCTTCAAAGTTCTTAACGGATGAGTTATTGTTGGTAACTTGGATCAGTAAATATCCTGTTTAATAGCTAATCCTTTTCATAAACAGATTTTAAAAAGACTTAATTCCTCTTTGTGAATGCTGACCTTTTTGTCTCTCATTAATGTAAAACCAGTTATGTCTTGGTAATGAATATCTTGTGTATTTTTAACACACGCAGCCCTTAATCACGTTGTTTCCTTTATGAGGAGAGCTGTGAATGGATTGAGTCCCGTAGTTCACAGCTGGCTCCTGCAGCTCACTGTGGCAGACCTATAAATAGACCTGCAGTGGCAAAGAGTAGGGGTTTAGGCATTTGAGTTGTGTGTACTGTCTTGGGTTTATTTCCTGTGGTGTAATGATGCATGACAGATGCAGTTCAAATCTTTATGGTGCCTGGAGCATGTCTGTTTTGATCTTTTAAAAGAATAAAGGTGATGTTGGTCCCCACTGTTTGACTGTGCAGATCAGGTCACTGCTATAAAAGTGAAGAATATTTTTACCTGGTTTTTTTTTTTTGGTTTGACAGCAGGCTTTGGGTAGTTGGCCTCAGCATTTGCTTTGCAACATCCATTGGTTTTCCATGGGGCCTGTCTGTGTGACTGAGTTGCCAACAAAAAGAAGAAAAAGGAATAGCTGAATGATTATGGAATTACAGATCTTGGGAATACAGAGAGGAGGGGTTAGTTCCAAAAGTTGTGATTAAAAAGGAAAGTAGTACTGGATTGCCAGGTAACAGCATTCTTTAAACTTACATTTTCTCTAGGATGCAGGCAAAGTAAGAATGGTGCCTTGACTGTTTTTTAGGGTGTACACCACTGATAAGAACTTGATCAGAGCTGTTGCACTGGCTTCTGGAGCATTCAGATGCAGACCCTTTCAGTGTTCCCATGGCTGTATAAGTAGAGCAGATTCATGCTTGGGAAGCACACCAGTGTTTTTGCTGAAATGACAAGAGATCGTTTTCTTGTCCAAATCTCCCGGCGTTTCTTTGGAGATACTGCCACCACGTGAGTTCTGGCTTAGCAGTGGAAGAGGTCCCAGTCTTGCGTTGTGCCACATTCCGTTGCAGCAGTGTCCATGTGCCTTCAGGTTGAGCTGGATCAAGAAACTGAGCTGGCTGAAAACTGTGACTGATGTACGTACAGCTAAAGCCAGCATAAGGGAGGTGATGGAAGTGTGTGTTATGGGGACACAGGGCTTCCTTTCTTGGTGCTGTGTGCCCTGATGTTCATTCAAGGTGAGTGTGTAATCCTTGTCTGGCTCTGTGTCAGTTCCCTGAGGTGGTCTACTCATGTGTTTGCATGCATTTGATGAAGATACTATACATATATTTTTTGTAGTTTCCAATTTTATGAAACTTTCCAGAATTTCTCCATTCAAAAGCAACTCAAGATTGCAGTAAATACAAGTTAGTTCCTTAATATCAAGGAAAACCACTGAAGGTGATAGCTAGAGCACTTGAAAATGGTGCAGTGGGTAAATAACTTCCAGACGTTTATAACTGGTGAAGAGTTTCTTTGTTGAGCAGTGTTGGAATTTTTTGTCGGTCTTTTGCATTGAATGGGGTAAGGCTGAAGGGCCCTTGAGAAGAGTATTTGCAGTAGCAGGTTATTGCATGCTCAAAAGTAATTTAATGAAGTAGAAATAGAGTCATTTTAGTGAATATTGGATTAACAAATTCCTCACCCTTTCCTGAGTTACTTTGAGCTCTTGTCTGAGGTCTGTAATAACTTTTAACAGATATGTGGAGGGGGGCAAAGTGTCTTTGTGACTGTGATTTTCATGAGATGGAGCCACTACTAGAAATTAGGGGCATCAGGATAGAAACAGCAAGAGATTCCTCTGCATGGTTCTTTATTGCTGCTTTGGTGCAGCTATGAGTAGTCAGTTTTATATCACCAGTTGCCTTTGTGTTAGGCCTCTCATTTTAGGATAGTGCCTGTTTAAATACTGCTCTTGCCTAGCATGAAAAGCTTAGAAATTAATCCTGCTTAAGCAGGAGATTGGACTAGATGACCTCCAAAAGTCCCTTCAAAGATAAATACTTGGTCAAGAATGTATTAGTGACTAAGTATTAAGCAAGTGGTGGTCTTTAGCTTGTCCAGGGTATTTTGAAGTGCACTCCTGCCTGCATCAGTTGGGCAGTACCGATGGCAGACTTTAGGGAATTCTTATGAATTTTCCTGTGCTTGAAGATTATGGGGTTACTCTTCCCATACACCTGTGAGCACTGCAACCTGGTACCTGGGGAGAGCCAGAAGCAAATGTGGATCATATGCGTTCCTGTGCCTAAGTGCAGCTTCCCCTGAGCCTTTTTAAGTCGGTGTGAGGCAACATGTGCTGGGATGGAGAAAAGTGCTGGGGGCACTGGGGCTGGTGGCTGTCACCAATTTATGGCAGCTCTTCAATTTTGGCACCAGCTCGGAGTGTTCGTGTGGCACCACCAAGTGTGGCAGAGTGAATGGCTTCTGTGCCCTTCAAAGTTTAGTTGTTTAGTAATTAGCAACTCCACAAGGGGAAACTGAGGGCAGGAGAGATGAAGTTCACGGCCACAGAGGGATCAGATTGGGACCGGATCTGATTGAGGATCATCTGGAGACAGACCCAGACTATTGACTGTTCCTTTCTAGAAAGGAAACTGGCGTGTTGCAATAGCTGAAGTTGTGATTCACTCTGTGAACACACTTGCACCCCTGAATGCTGTTCTTCATGCCAGAGATGCATTCTTCTTTGCCCTCCACCCTGAACACTCCAGCTAATTGGAAGCATCCCCCCTGTTTACTCAGTTGCTACCAGGATGCTTCATACCAAATAATCAATCATACAAAATTTCTTAGCTTGTGACACTTCTTAATGTTCTGAGGTATAATTCTTAGCTAAGAAGGGCGTACTGAGTCATCTGGAAAAATAAACAGTCCTTGGACACTTAATGCTGTTGATGCTTCCGCTAGTAGTTTTGTAACTTCAAACCTTCACTGCTGCCATGGGGTAGGAACAAACAGTGACTTCTCCCAGGAGTGATGAGTGAGTTCAGAGTTTAGGCAGCACTTTAGCACATTTTTGATGTGCTTTAAGCCCTGCTGGCTGTGCTGGTCCCGACACTGCTGTCCCTTTGACAGCAGCCAGAGCCTGTGCCTGTCTTGTCCTGAGCCTGCAGACCTCTCCTATTGGTCTTATGTCACGAGGAGGATGAGCAGACACACCTTCTCCAGCCACCAAGGCTACCATTCCTGCTAGGAAATTGAGATGGGATGACAGTGATATCTGGACTCCCCAAGAAGCGTCCATGAAAGGCAACAGTGGGGCCAACTTGGTGCTGGTTTGTTTGGGTTTTATAGAGGGATCCAAAGGCTCCTTGTGATTCAGAGGAAGTAGGAACATTATTATCCACTGAGTCTGAATTTCACATGGGGAGACAGCACACCCATGTGCAGAACAGTACACAGGCAGATGGTGGGCTTAAAGCAAGTCAGCATAGTTGAACTTGCTTAGAAATCTGAGCAGCATCGAGGCCAGGCATTGGACCTTGATTGCCAGCAGCACTGTAAATGCAACAGGGCCCTGCTGTCATTAGGATTACACAGCTAGGTAAGGACTCGTGGCATGAACAGCTTTTTTGGGGTCTCATTTCAGAGAGGAGACAGTGCAGGCAAACCCTTGACTCATTTGATGATCGTCTACCCCACAGAAAAGTGGCTTTTTTTTTATTTTTAAGAAGTATAAGATTTGGCTCTTGCTGTTCTCTTCCAAACTTGCCTGTGTGAAAGAGTTGGTTTGCCACCTGTACTTTGCTCAGGTAATATCACTCAAAACTTCTCTGGTGCATGTGTCCTGTGCTTCTCATTGTGCTCTCAGGTAACACTGTGTAGAACAACTGCAAACCCTAAAATTTACCTGTGTCCCCGAGTAAGCAAACACATTGGAGAAAAAAACTAATGAAAGAGGGGGTGCAGATTTAGGCTGGACTTTACTTGTCTGTTGGAAGGCTCTGTGGGTATTTTTTTCTCCCTAGAGAAGTTAACTCAGCTTTGTTTTTAAAATAAAAGTTTAAAAAATGGCTTTACAATGTATTACTATAGTTTTGCCCAGAACTCATAGACTTGTCAGAGAGAGAGAAGAGGTCGATGGATTTGTAGCATTTGCTTTAGAAAGGAGAGAAGCAGAGCAGGTGTTGGTTACACTGCCAAGGTCACAGCAAGCAGTGTCACACGGTAGCAGCTGCAGTCAGGTGGAGTGTCTTAGCTGTACCTGAGCTGCCCTGAAAGAGCACTTGCTCTAGGTCTGTGTTGTTTCCTCCCTTCACTTGGACCTGCTGGCATAACCACCTGGGTCGTCGCTCCCTAATGATGTTTGGGAAAGTGATCAGGATTCAGATAAGCCTTTGTGACTGCGCAGGCAATCTGGTCCCCATCAGTCTGACAGAATGAGGTTAGGGAAGCGCCATAGATGTAGGCAGGGAAGAGGGTGTGGTTCTCAGTCCGAGGTTACCCTTGTAAGCCAGCGCTGCTGCAGTCAGGGTGGTGGGCAGTGTACAGCAGCATTGAGCCAGCACTGTAAAGTTAGAGGGAACTCTTCTCTGGGCAGCCTGAACAGGGCAAGACTGGCAGCGGTGTAGCTGTGGTCTATGAACAGGCTGCTTAACACCTTTGTATGCTAAGAGAGAGCATGCCCTCCCCAATGGAGCTCTGACTTGTTTCTTCTCTGGAGCTGTGATACAGCTGCCAGTCTGTAGGTTATTTGGCCTTCTGCTTGATTTGTAGGTAACCTTGGTAGCTTTTACAAATAACCATGATGGCTTTTACTGGGCATCACAGCCTCTAAACCAGTTCACGTCTGAAATTCTCAAACCTTCTTCTTGTTACGTGGTTCTCAATGTGCACAGAAGGGCCCTCACCTCTGTTTGTAGAAAACTGCAATGCAGTGATGCTGAATCCAGCTTTGTAGTATATGTGTCTGAATTACATTGCCTCCTGAATTCAGGCAGGGGTTGTAGATCTGCTTGTAGTGTGCTGCAGATGCTGCTACCACTCTGTGTCCGGTGGATTGCAGCATCTGAATAGTTGCTGAGGCCCTAGTGTGTGCTTCATGTAAAGGAAAGAAAGCAAACCCAATTCTCTCCATTTTCCAGAGTTAATAATTCTTTTGTTTCTTTTGCAGGGTTGGTTACCAAATGGCTCTCTTGAACAGACAATTTGGTTTATCTTTAACCCATCTAACCAGTGCTGTGATCCAACGACAGTTCAGGTAACTTTGAAATTTTGCTTTTGCTTTCTTCAGAATGTTTCACAATTGAAAGAGATGCTGTTAAGTAGATCAAGAATAAGATACAGCATTTGTAATTCAAAAAGGTAATTAAAAAAGAAATTTAAAAGAAAGAAAAAAATTCAGAAAAGGAAAAATTCAAAAAGAAATCTCACCGTTGTCCTTTCATAGATTGAAAAGCAAGCCCAGACATTCCATTTGCAGGTTCCTGGCAGTCTGAACTCTGCATTTTCGTATGTGTAAGGAGGCTTTTAGGCCTTTGACAACAATACATGAGCCTACAAGTAGAAGTTGAAAGTGTCTGTGTTTCTCATGCAAGTGCAAAAAAACCAACACTGAGCCCCTGCTGATGCAGAGCCAATTACAATGCTTAAAATTATTCAAGAGTTTAAGTTATTTAGAATAAAAATAATCTGAAAAAATACTTTCTCATACTTTACAGTGTCTGTTTGGTTATTTTTCTTTTGTTTCTTGTTCCGGACTCTAGACATTTAAAGTTTTAAATTTATGGACTTCACATTTTACAGTGCCTTGCACAAAATTCAGGGCTTAATCCCACAGTACACTCTGCCAATTTGGGGAATCTCTATAACTCTTTGAAGGGTCAACACTTCAGTTTAAAGGATGAGAATAGTCATTCCCAGGACCATGGTCTAGAGAGGGGATTAAGACAATGCTCAGGCTAGTTTTTGTGATATCCTGGGAGCTATCCAGAGGAGGTATCCAGATCTTCCTGGCTTTCTCTGTAAGTGGGCTGTATGAGAGCTTTGGCCAATATACATTTAAAGCATATATAATTGACAATGAGAGGGAGGTAAAGTCTAATCCATAAAGGTGAGCAGGACTTCAAAAATCTCAATAGGGAGACCTTTTCTTTGTGGAGTATTGCTCCAAGATTGTGGCAGAAATGAAGAAAAAAGGGAAAGAAAAAGTTCTCCCAGTGCAGTTATTGTGTAATGGTTCTTGGACAGTCACATTTATATCTGTTTGCTACTGCTGTGTTGTACACTTGGTCTCACTGAGGTTCTCCCTGCTCCTTCCTGTGACAACTCTTACATTTTTCAGCCTCCTCCCTTCTGCTGTCCCTGTTGGATGGCCACAGATGGTGGGCAGAGGAGAAAGTGTGGTGTACTGCAGTCGCTGCCAGAGAATGGGATGGGGTGGGAGAGGGTGGCTGTCTTCAGAGATTAGTGACTTGGAGAGAGAGGAAGGCTAAAGGGGGCCTTTACTGTGGGAAACAGATCTTGAAAGGCAGTGCTTGACCTCTGGAGC
This sequence comes from Cettia cetti, assembly GCA_013401135.1. NCBI lineage: Eukaryota > Metazoa > Chordata > Aves > Passeriformes > Sylviidae > Cettia > Cettia cetti. The sequence continues at coordinate 14,822 of VZUI01048468.1, read as the reverse complement.
AGTTGGACTAATGCATACTGACTCTGCCAGCCTTCCTTCACCATGTTTAAAAATACCTGCCTCAGCTGATGTCCATCCACGCCACATTTGGTGTGCATGCTCATCTTTTAGGTACCTTTGCAAATACAGGCCCTTCCTCTTCAAGGAGGGGTGATGGTCCCTATTTACTTTACACACTTCTGAAAAACAAGATGAATGGTTAGGTTGCTTCCATATGCTGTCACTGAGTAGTTCAGCTGGCAGCAGGTTGGTATTCCTGCAGCTCTGGCCAGAATGTTTCTAGTACCTCACTGCAAAGCAGTTGTTTAGCAGCAGAAATGATCTTCCTGCTTTTCCAGTGGTCTGTGTTTGGGTGTCCTTTGAAGACAAGCAACGAATCCCTTGAGTTTTGAGCTCACTGAATAAGAGAATAATGGTTTCTGTAAGGAAGCATGTTCCTACTGTTCCCAAGCATATTCAGAGTCACAACCTAACAACTTAGTATCGTGTAGTTTATTTATGTTGTCTCTTACTCTTACAAAGCAAGCATACAGAACAGATTGTGTCTCTCTGGATTCCTTCCACATGGGGAAGGTGGTGATCTCTTGGATTCTAGTTGGGAACAGCTTAGCACAGCCACAGCAGGACCTCAGAAGCCTTACTGAGAGGAAAAAAAACTGTGAGACTCAGACTTCACTGAAAGGAAGGTTGGTCATAAAAGTCCTTAGTGCTGGGTTCTGTGTGCAAGATTGAGAGAGCCTGACTTGAGTCTTAGCCTCTGCAGGCTGTTTAAAACAGAAGCGAGCACTTTCTTTTGCTTGTAGATTGAAGCTGGATCATCTGCAGATGCTAAAAAGCCCATGATATGCATGCCACTCTTCATGCCATCTTTTAGTTGTGTTTCAGAGTGGAAAGGTCATTTTATATTTGACATTTAGTAAAGAGTGTGCAAAGCCCAAAGCAGCATCTGGCTTTCAAAGAACACATTGAGTGCAGTCAGTGTGTCACCCATAAGGTATATATTTGTTGCTGGCGCCTTCTGGGTGGCTTGTGTAATGACAAGATTCTGTGCTGGGTTTGCCTTTGCTCCCCAGGGATTGTTGAGGGGCTCTGTCTCTCATTCTCTCCTGTCTTTTGCAGCATCACTGGAGCGTGCGGAGCAATACAGAAACTGACGCGCGTGCGAGTGGTGGACAACAGCGCCTTGGGGAACACGCCCTACCACCGGCCACCAAAGTGCATCCACGTGTATAACAAGACTGGAGTTGGCAAAGTCGGAGATAAAATCCTTCTGGCTATCAAAGGAGAAAAGAAGAAGGCTTTAATTGTAGGGCACAAGATGCCTGGCCCCACCATGACGCCTAGATTTGATTCCAACAACGTGGTACTCATAGAAGATAATGGAAATCCAATAGGGACTAGAATAAAAACACCAATACCCTCTACACTGCGAAGAAGAGAAGGCGAGTTCTCCAAAGTCTTGGCCATTGCCCGCAACTTTGTTTGAATGCTGAGTCTTCAGCAATCCTTTTAGATCCTTTCATACAGCAGCTGTTCCTTGGTCCTATTCCAGAAACTGGTGAAACATGAATAAGCTGATGTTCATCAAGAAGCTCTCCTCCAATTTAAGACTTTCAAGCAACTAATTTAAATATTGAAATAGTTTCTTTTTCTCCAAAGAAGGTCGATTTATTTCACAGAACACCTGCAGTATGGCTGGGAAACAGTCGTTCACCCTTACTCCTCCTGTAGTGTTATTCTGGTCTGTCATCATTAAAATGAGAACATGAAAATCCTTGTCCTGTATTGTTTGTGCTCTATTTTCCCTATTTCTGCCTTTCCCAGTTCCCTAGGAGCAAGACTCAATCCCCGGCCCAGTTATACTGGTGATCTACAAAATGGATTCACAAGTAATAGAGTAGGAGAGATACATAATGATACATATGGGTGCTTCAGGCACATTCAATAAAAAGACTAGTTTCTGTCTTTGCCTAAGAGAAGTATTTAGGAACAATCTGAATAAGGAGGACAGGTGGCCTGCAATGTCAGTGGTATGGGCCTGAACAGGGCATAGCAAAGATAGGGAAGCAGAAGTAGGAAGGGGAGCTGAAGGGGGAGCCAAAGGGTGAGCTGAGATGCAGCCTGTGCTCTCCACCTGACCAGCCCCTGAATTGTATTCTCAGATTAGTGCAGTGACTGGGTTCAGATTGAAAGGTCCACAGAAAGAAGCTTCCTTTTGGTCTGCTTCTTGGGACCATTGTCAGACATCATCTTGGATGGGCTGTTGGTGAGGCTGGCTGTTCTCCAGTTTCATAAGCTTAGGCATAGCAATGGGCAAAATGCTACTCTTGCTTTCAGGACTGGTTGGGATCTGGGAGCTAAAGAGCTGCTTTTCTATGGAGCTGAGCTGAGAAACTTGGTGCTCATGGCTGGTAAGGGGACATCAGTGCAGAGCACTCCTAGACACAGCAGTGCTGGGGAAGAGGGTACAGGGGCTGCAGTCAAGCTGGAGTTAGGCCAGTTGGTCACGGGTCAGATGACAGTCATGGCTGGCTGCTCCTTGCCCTTCTGCCTCCTCTTCCTACTTATGCTGGGAATGCTTCTTACTTTGGCTCTGCATTGCCTCTGTGAAGATTTAAAGAATGCTGAGCTATCACACACTCCAGTCATTCCTTGCAGATGTATCTGCCCCACGATCCCCACTGTGAAATTCCTATTATCCCTGGAAGAAGTGAGTCCTGGATCCCCTCAAACTCCATTAATCCAGGTAGCACACAAAAGATTATACTATAGGTTTATTTTGAATATTAAACTGTAAGTAATGGCACTGTCCCACTAAGTAAAACTTCCCTGTGAACTCAGTTCTGTGGGAAAGCAGAATTATCTGCTGCTGGCAGCATGTTCCTTGTTTGCTGTTTGTTGTCCATGGGCTGGGGAATGTAGGGTCTGCTGCTCCAAGTCCTCTGCACCCCATGGGCATTGCCTTTAAGCCCTGGGCTTGCCTCCTCCATAGGTGTCTGCCCAATGGCACAGCACCACAGCAGATGCTCGCCTAGTTGCAGTGTTTCCAGTCTATCTGAGTGCAGTCAACTTCCAGGAGGAACTCTGTGTGCTCAGAGGTGTTTATGCTGTTTTTCTAAGTGGGACAGTGAGCAAACTCTGTTTGGCAGTCACAGCGATAAGCGTGACTGGCCTCCCTCCCTTGGGTGGAGTTTGCCTTGGTGCCACAAGGGCATGGCACAGCCTGACATCTCAGACATTGTCCAGTGCCTTTTTTTCCATGGTTAGATTTGTTTCTGGATCATATTTGGAGTAAAAAACCCAAACTTTTATGCATTTTTAGGGGTAGTGTTTGTGCCGCTCAATTGCTCTGTGATCTTGCTTTAGAAAACCTTCTGCAACTTTTAAAACTTCTCCAACCCTGATAAAAACATAAACAAATACTTTTATAATGTTTTAATAAATCATAAGCCTGTTGAAAGGTCTGTCCCAGCCTTCCTGCTGGCAGAAGGAGCTCAGCCTTCCTTAATGTAAATGCTTTTGAGAACAGAAGAGGAAGATGCCTCCCACTAACACAGTGCTGGAGAATAAAATTTGAAATAGCACTTGTACAGGGTATTTTGTTTCTGTGCAGATTCCATGGGTAGAGCCGAAGCAGGGGTCACCCCAGTTGAATACCTCATTCCTGCCTAGCCTGGTTTATAACTTGTCTGAAGGGACGCTTTACTGTGAGATTTTTGCTTGGCAACAACTCCAGCCTCAAAGCATCAACCAGCAGGACCTGGGCGCCTGCAAACAATCCTTGTTTTTCTTGTCCTGACCATAGGGGCTATGAATCTCTCATGGGATGCCAGACCCTGCTGTTTGGATATTAAACATTTCACATAATATTTGCTAATAACTTTCCAGCATTTTGCTGAGGAAGAGGTCATGGGGAGAGGGCACGAGAGGAAGCGGGCAAGACAATGCAACATACTTGAGATTAAAATGTGAAGTGATGCTTTAGTTCTAAGTAAACTGATACATGTGGAATTAAATCCTTAATCTCAGAGCTTAATAAGCAGACATGCAGACAGCTAAGCTAAGCATATCCCGTAGTGTGTCTCCTGCAGTTTTTACCTGTCTTTCCTGATGAGGAATATAGTCTCAGCAGAAATCCCTTGCCTATGTTGACAGCTCTGTGTTTGGCAAATTCCAGGTGCTGCCTGTAGCAGTATCTCTCTGAGGGGAAAGGGTCAGGCTTGTGGATGAGCCCATAGCCCGCTGCCACCCATCCCACGGGCCCTGCCATGGCTGCAGGATGGTCAGCCCCTGCTGCTCCGGCTGCAGAGCGTGTGCAGGCAGGGGCAGATGGATGGGCCCTTGATCAGGCTGATGTGGGTTCTCCAGGCTCTCCATCTTTTCCTTTGAGCAGATCCTACTCAAGGATCCCCATTTGCAGGTCCCCTCTTTTGTTTCTGCCCAGGGGATACTACCTGCTTGCTCTCAACTTCCAGGCTGCACTCTGCTCTGTTCCAGAGCCTTCTGAGCAGCGAGCCTGTGCTGTCTTGGGAGCAGCTACTGGGTTTCCTGGGCTCTGGCTTGGGGCATTCTTCTTTAGAATCCACTGAGGCTTAACTCTCTCCAAATGGGAGGCTTCTCCTTTTGCATCCATCCTACTGGGAAAGGAGATGTGATTTCCTTACTGTGTAGCAGTTCTTCCCACAGGTCATTTTCTTAAAGGAAGACTACAGGCAGGTGGAATGATGCCCTCAGAGGAGGGAAGAAAAACCAAAATGCCTCCTATCTCGGCTGCTGCCAGAAAGTCATTCTCCTCTGTCCCTGCTTATTATTCTGCCATTAACATGATTCTATATCGTAAATGAAAATATCTTCCGGCATGACACATGCTTAGGAAGAGTTCTCTCATCTCCTGTGCAGCTTCTGGGGGAGTTGCCACCTGCTGCAAAGGGAAGGGGAAGCCAAAGGCAGAGTCCTGGGGTCTTCTTGCCTTATTACAAATATGCCCCCCATTCAGTTCCAACTGGGTCCTTTGGTTAGTGTACATTCCCGTGCATTTGGATATAGGATTTGCATCAGCTGAAGCTCCCAAGAGGGTGTCTATTTGCTGGTGATGGTGAGGACTTTGTCCCCAGACATTCTTCCATGGGAGTTGGGGAAGAGGGGTCTTTCTTTAGGGCATCCTGCATGGGTAGGGAGAGATGGCCTTTGGGAAGATGCTTACCCATGAAAGACATGTGATGAGGCTGGGGTCTGGAAAAAGACAGGCAAGCACTGGGGATTTACTGGCCGTGAGAAGAGGTGTCCCTGAAAGGAAGCGAGCGAGACAGAATATCGTGGAAAGATGCAGCAGGGAGCTGATGTCTTCCATCTGCTTGGAGACCGGGGCTGGGAGGCAGGCGGCCCCGGCTCGTGGCCCCGTGCCAGCAGGGTGGATGGACCCCAGAGCCGGGGGAGGCAGCTGGTGACTTTGGGGGCAGGGAGGAGGGGAAGAGAGCTGAAACCGCAGCCGAACTGGGAGTGATGCAGCCGGAGACGGGACGCCTCGCTCGGCTGGCAGGGCTGCGGGCGGTGAGCTGCACATCCCCGAGCGGGAGGCTAGATGGCAATGTGGGCGCGGTGGTGTGCCCGGCAGCCTGCCCCGTGCCCCGCGCTCGGCGGGCCCCCAGCCTGACCGACGGCACAAATCCCGAGCCTGACCGACGGCACAAACCCCGAGCCTGACCGACGGCACAAACCCCGAGCCTGACCGACGGCTCAAACCCCGAGCCTGACCGACGGCTCAAGACCATCTCCCTTGGTCAGCACGTTCCCCAGCCGCCGGACCGCAGCAGCGCAGCGCAGCTCCGGCCGGCCGCGGGAAGGTGTTGCGGGGACCGAGCCTGAGCTGCCCCCTCGGGAAAAGCCCCGGGGAGAGCCAGGGAACTCTTGCCTAGGAGCCCTGTCTCCAAGGTTGCTGCGCAACCAGGGGCGTCAGGGTCTCGGAAGACGGCTGGGAAGATGGGTCTGCAAAGCAGCATTCTGACTCCCGTGGGGCTGTTTGGGAAGAGGAGGGACAGCAGCAGGACGCTGCTCACGGATTGCAGGGGACTGCAAAACAGTTGTCAGGAGTGGGCAGCAGGGAGGCACAGTCTGGCTCTCTTGTAAAGCCCTGAGCTGGTCCACTCTTCTGATGCAAAACAAACCCTTCAGAATGCTTTGTCACTCCTTGCCAGGGTCTTTCGTCTAAAGGCAGATGCCACATCTCCTTCCCTGAGGCATGCCGAGCCTCAGGTTTGCAGGCTGAGCAGCATTTTCCACCCAGCTGCACACAGAAGCAGTGGCAGGACCCTGCTGAATCTTCTGATGAGACAAGTGAGGGCTGTCATTTTTATAGAGTGTCTGCATCTCATCTGAATGTGGCTGTGCTGTTCAGGATTGACGTGACCCGGGAAGAGCAACGAGGACAGGGGGACAGCTGGACAATTGTTTATATCCTGCAGCTACTGTTCAAGATAGGCAAGGGCAGGGGAAGGGTGTCCACCAGGGAAACTCAATGGGCTGGACACTTGTACTGGGAAATGGAGAGAGGGTAGAGGGGGCAAAGAGTTGGGAGTGAGGGAAGGGGGATGGGGTTGGCACTGGTGCCAGGTCTGAGGCCCAAGGTTAAAGCTTGTGTGGTCGCTCTCCCCTGAGTGCGTTAGCAACCAACTACAGCCTTGCCAACTCATTTTCTGAGTAGTTTCTCCTGTTCTACAGCATAAGGAATGGGGTGGTGAATGACACTGAACTAGACTGAATGCTGTTGCAGTGGGGGAGCCTCGAGTGAGCATGCCAGGCTGGTCAGCTTATCTCAGAACCTGTCAGGAATAGAGGATGGAAATTTTCCTAGGCCTGTCGCAGATGCACCCCCTAACAAGAAAATAGAATTGAAAAGCTCAGGAGTGACTAGCCTGGAAAGAAGAAAGATTAATGAGGGCTCATGACAGAAGGATAAAAAGAAGGATGTGGAGAAAACACGTCAGGCACATCCATTCACCCTCTCTGAGAGCACAGTAGAGGCCACGTTCAATCAAACAGGCTGTCAGAGGAAATAAAATTACCTTTTTTTCATTTTCCCTTTTACCCAAAACACAAGATACCTCATGAAATTCATTGCTCCAGGGCTTCACTGCTTAACAGAGCTCAAAATCAACCTGGATGCTCCCCCCCATGCTGGCTACAGTGGGTGTGCTCAGTGTGAATGGTACACACACTCTCCCCAGAAGACTGGGAAGTGATGTGCCCAGTTATAGTGGAATAGACACCAAAGACAGGCTGTCCCTTGGGCCTTGGAAATATGAGCTCACTTTGCAAGTGTCTGAAGGCTGTAAACTCCATGCACCAAATACAGTTCCTTAAAAATAAACATGCAAACCCCAAGGTACAACATGGCCTAAGGCAGAGCCTGTGAAGGACATCCAAGGTCTTTTGGTGCCATATCCTGCCTGCTCTCTAGCTCAAATGAGCTGCTCTTCATAGCTATGGGTGTGGTGTGTGAGGGGCACTGGTGAGTATTCCCCAGGGTCAAGGCCAGGACATGGACAAAAATGTCTTCCTCTGATGGCCCCCAGTTATGACTGTGTCACCCCACTGTGGTTTCCATTATTAGATACATCTCTTAGGATTAAAGGATTTGTTGCTCTAGCTTGTAAGACTGGATACCGACTCTGGATGAGGTGAATCTTCCTCACGTTTCTGGGGCAATATGATGCAGTGATTGGAAGCCATGGTGGTCTCTTCTTGGCTCCAAAATAAGTAATGTTTTGTGGACTGGGAGAGCAGCAGTCAAGCATTTGGGGTGGCATGCACTGTATGTTTCACCCACTGCATTCAGGGGATAGGAAGAGCTCAGGTGTTCCCTGATGTCCTGGTCCTGCCAAGCCTGGTCCTGCTCACTCCAACAGGCACCACAAGTTGGGATGGGGCAGAGAGAGGTTCAGTGGGGTGAGTGATGCCCAGCCCATGCTGATGGCCCAGTTGCAGTTGCCTGGAGGCACTGACCACAGCTGACCACTCTCAGTTCACCAGGGATGGCAAAAGCTGAAGAGACCAGAATGGGTTTTTTACTCTTGTGCTTCAGGCCATGCTGAAGGGAGCCCTGCTGAGGGCCCTCAAGTGCTGGTTTGTGCTGACTTTTCACACTTTGCCCTGAGCAGCTACCTGGGATGCACGGGAGGCTTGGGAAGGTGGTACCCACCTCCAGTGCAGGAAGGCCTATTACTTCTGCAGGACAAGCTTTTGGGGTTTTGTATTTGTGCTTGGCTGGAGCAAAGACAATGGTTGTGTGCTTCCCAGTCACCTGAGCTTTACTCATGTTTACTTTCCTCTTCAGAACAAGGCTCAAGATTCCCTGTGGGTTTTGGAGAAGGGTAGGAAAGACTCCAGTTCATGGTGGCAGAAAACTCCTTGCTTGGAGAAGTAGAAAGTGAGGAGAGGAGGTGGTAGGATGGTAGATATTATCTTTGCCCTTGTTTCCTGAGCCTGATGCTTGGCTCTTGGACATTCTTCCAGAGGCTCTAGACAGCTCCAGGAATCCTCCAATCCGTGTTTCATAATGCTAACATCTGTAAATAGCTGGTTTAACTGGCTTCACCAGTCTGACACTTTGCCTTGGCTCTGCCTTGTGGGGGAGAGGAGTAGGTTCCCAGCAGTGGGGTGGGCTGAGGACACGGGGGCCTCCAGGGCATCAAATGCAGCCCTGCAGAGGCAGTTCCCTCATGAAGGCTTGACAGCTCAGGCAGTGCAGTCTGGGGGGAGGGAAGCCGGGCTGTCCTCCTGCCTGCAGGGGAGGATCTCCAAACTCCCATCAGGCTCTGTGGGGCAGGATCCATCTCTCCCCTACTCCCTGTGCTCCCTTCGCTGCTGGTGTCTCCACTTTGCCAGCCTGCCATGCTTGCAGGAAAACTCAAGGGCAAAACACTGCCAATGCAGAGTGATGGCTGGCAGGCAGTACCTTGTCTTTCTGTGGGAAGCTGAACAAACCTTAAGACTTTTAAGAATGGGGAAATGCAGCATTAATGGGCTGTCCTGTGCAAATTTTGGGCCACCTGAGGCTGAGCTAAACTACTTTCTACAACCTCCACCTACTCCTTTGTGGGTGGTTGAAGGATGGGGAAGAGCCCTGAGAAATCCTTGGCAGCTGGCATCACAGGGCAGGGAGAGGAACTGTAGGCAGAGGGGTTCAAGTTCAGAACAGAGGGGCTGTATAACTTGAGAGGCATAAGCTGAGGTTTTAGGGCAAGTACTCTATGCTGCTCTGGTGCTGTGCAAAGGCTGAGTGCAAAGGCTGAGTGCTCTGAGATATAAAGGGTCTACCACCCCAAGGGACTCCAGAGTTGGTGCACAAGCTCTGTGTTTCCTGCACTACAGCAGCCAGGCTTTTACTGACTGTGGGGACAAAAGATCCCACATGAATTCTGCTTTTTCCTACATGGACTAGGGGAGGTAGACAGGGGCTGTTTATCATGTCCAGGGATTATAGCTACCTTGTTTATGGTAGGGATGCTACTGTAACCCTTTGAACTATGCTATGCAGAACTAGACCAACAATTTGTGTGGTCCTTGGGGAATGTCTGAAGTACAGGAATGGTAAGAAAGGTGCAGACCAAACCCAGGCTGCATTCATGGCTCCAAAATCTGCCACTTTGTTATGGGGTGGTTACTGGATTTTAGATGCAAGTAAGGCTGGTGTTTGCCTTTCTTTCTCCATCTCTCAGCCCACCCCTTACCCCAGTTGCTATCTTGTGCCCATCCCATTCAGCAATGAATGCACTCCAACCAGGCCCACGCACTGCTGGGACAAGCCCATATGATTACCCAGTCCTTCCTGTACATGCCTCTCACCTCTGATTTTGCTAGAATGGGCCTCAAGCCCACCCTATTCTTTCTCCCTCCAAATCACCTGTATTTAAGGGGCCATTCAGGCAATAAACAAAGTCTGATGGTTTCTATGCCCTCCTCTTGAGATGCACAAGATTTCAATACAGTCTGAGGAAGGGGTTACATTGAGAGCATATACTAGTGTATATACTTTAGCCATGGGCTCTCTGGTCCCAGGGAAGGCAGCAGGAGTGCTGTGCTGCAGTTGTGTCCCCACCAGTGTTGCAAACCTGCAGCAAGGCTCCCAGGTCTTAGCTAACTCAGTTTCACACACCTGGCACTGAACGTGAGGGGTGGATAACTTAGCTAGGGCTGACAATCTCCTTAGCCTGGAGGCTGAGTTTATTGACCCAGTACCTGTAAGGTCAAGTGCTTACCTGGTGGTGTAATGCAGCAGCACCTCACTGGCAACACAGCCCCCCAGCCCTGCCCAAGTACTGCCTCCAAGGACTACTCACTGGCCTGCCTTTTTAATTAAGAGAATCCAGGAGCTTGGACAGGCTTTGGGTTGACTTTCTACCAAGTCTCAACCTGGCTTGGGTGCTGGCCTGATAGGTGCTGAGATCTGTTGGGGCTGTGGCAGCCTGTGGCTCAGCCTGAGACATCAAACCTGAGCCGAAAGCCCCTGGTGCCATGCAGAAGGGTTAACAGTCTGCTTGCTCCCTCTGTGCTTCAGAGAGCTTTGTTCATTGGAGTATTAAATTCCACAGCTGTAAATAATCTGCAGCAGGAGAGATTATCAAGGCCTTGGGAAGAAGCAGCTTTTATTAATAAGATCAGTTCTCCCTGCGAAGCATCACGTAGTCGCTCTCCACCCTTTCCTCGCTGTCTCACCAGGCATTGCCAAGGTCCAGTGGCATAATTTCCTCACCTCCATCCTGTGTCACCCATCCTCCTGCCATGCTCCCTTTGTCTTGCTATTAGTGATCAGTAAATATGGCTCTTCACAGCAACCAGCAGGGCAGGCTAGAAATGCTCCGCACGTTACCTGAGATGTAATTGTGGTTTGACATGGCCAGGCTGCTGCTGGCCAAAGTGGGAAGCTGGTGGGTCACATCCTTGCTGGGACAAGGAGTGTGGTGCTTCTTGCCATCATGGCACCTGCCTCTGTGCCAGGCTGGAGGCTGCTCCACCTCTGACTCCTCCAGGGGTATGGCTGTGGGCAGGTGCAGAAAGCAGGGCCTGGATGTGGTTTTCCATGGCTGTCCCAGGAGCAGAAAATGGACCTAGTGGGTATTCAAATGGAAAAACATTCCTGGTAATTTAAATTCATGTGGTTTGGTGTCTGGGTGCTTTTTCCAGAGTATCCTTCGTGAAGGCAGGAAGATGCCCAGGGTGGACTAGGCTCTAGCTAGAAAATCAACATAAGAGATGCTTTTTAGGATGGACACCAGGGCTTGGCCCTCTTGTTTCAAGCCTCCCAGTCCCAGGGGATTTCTTACTTCTGTGTGAGGAAGAATCCTTGCCTAATTCTTCCTCAAACCCTGCTCCACTTCACAAGTAATTTCTGGTTTTAGCATTTCCAGCAGCGATGGATCCCCTCTGCCACCAGAGCTGAGAACAGAGCAGCTGAGTTTGCAGCAGGACATCATGCCTTGTGGTGATTCCCACCTACAGGAGGTGGCTGTGGCTGCACTGGCTCCCCACTACGCTGCACTAATCCACCTGGTGCCGGGCCCTGCTGAACTTTTAGATTTCTGGCAGAGCTAGAGAGTTAACATGAGGTCCCTGTACCCCTAAACATCTGTAAGCAGTGCACAGACATCCTCCTTCTCTGCTGGGAAAGGGATTGGTATTTGGGGAGCAGCAAATGCTTTGAGTTTGTGGGAGGGCATACCCCAGTTTGCACCAGGCTTGCAGGACACTGTAAAGCACTGCCAAGAGCAACAGTCCCACGGCAAGGCCTCTGAGGATTGAGCTCACTCTGCCACTTCCCACTTCCCTGGCAAAGCTGCTGAGCTCAGAACTAACCCTGACAAGGCACATCTTCTCCCCCACCCCCATCACTCACCCAGCTCACTTCTCCTCCCTATATTCCCAAAGAAATCTGTACCCCGCTGACCAAAGCATCACTTTTAATTAAAATGGTTCCCCTGCGATGCATCATCTGAATGTCTCCAGTTATTCCCGCTGGGCTCCAGCCAGAGGGACGTGAGGGGGCAGAGTATCAGGTCAAAATCTCTCCAAAGTGCAGCCAGAGAAAGAGCAGAGAAAGCAGCTGATGGCTTCACTGCCCCGCTGCCAAAGAGCTCTCAGCAAGGGGGAGCTCTGCCCCAAGAAGGCCTGGGAATGAGACACGGCCTTTCTCCCTGCAGAGGCGTGCGGAACTGTGGATGCCCAGGGGAGGCCGGGAACGAATGCTGTGAGCAGGGATCACCAGTTCCCTGAGCACGGCTGATGTTCCTGCAGGAGAATCAAGCCGGCAGCCATGCACCATGCTTGATGGGGTATGGAGGGCTCTCTCCAAGGCCCTGAGAGAAGTTAGGGTGGGACTTCCACTGGGGTTTGTAAAATGGAGAAGGGACCCAGGTCAGTAAGAGTATACAAAGGATTCCCTCCTAAATGGAGACAAGCTTTTCTATCAAGGTTGCAGGGCTTCATTTGGGTTACCTAGGAGATCATCTGGAGCAAGGGCTTTCTGCTCGAAGGTGGCTTATCTCTCAAAAAAACACCTTCACCTCCCTCTGCCCCCAGTGTACTGGCAGCTTTTCCAAGGATGAGAAAAGAGGAGGCTGCTAAGGATCAGTAACTCCGCTGGAGCATCACGTGGAGCCATTCTACTTCCCGCAGAAGAGTGAGTGCTAGCTCCAGCACAGTTTCCCTGTGCTGGGGTCCTGCAGTGGCACAGCTGCTGCTGGTGCCTTAGACATGCTGCAGGCTTAGCTCTGAGCAATGGGAATTGCCAGGGTGTGGCACTCGTGCACGTGTGTGTCCCCCATCCCGACCTGGGTGGGACACGTGCCACCCATGGTCACTGTGACCCTCACACCTCACATGTGGATGCAACAAGTGGGCATCCTGTGGGGTAGGTGGTGTGCAAATAAAGGTGTTTTACTCCAGCCCCTGCAGCGACCCCAACCCTTGTGCTTTGGAAAGCAGAAATTTATCTTTGTCGCAGGAGGTGAGTAAAGCCAGGGAGGAACAAGGCAAAGGCCTTGCTGTGCAGTAGGGAGGACCCTCTGAGGGGCTTGAAACCAGTATGGATGTTCTTAGGAACCTCCCATCTGTGGGGAAATTATTATAGCAGCCCGTGCTGTCACGTGCTTCCATAGAGCAGGAGGTCTTGTACACTCATGTGAGCCTGTGGCATCAGCTAGCAGTAAATTGAAATTCTTTTCCTCCTGGACATGCTGGGCTGAATCCACGGGCACTTATGGAAACTGCTGGGACACGTGTGTGCTGCTTTATTAAAGCATGTATCATTTCATCCCTGCATGGCGGGTGGCAGGAGCCAGGCATGTGCCCGGTCTGTGGTTTCTCCCTGCTCCTGTCTGCTTTGCTCTGCTAAGAGACCCTGTGTGCCGCCTCCCAGGCAGCATCCCCATCGCCATCCCGGTCCCGCTGCCGGCCGCTCCGGTCCCTGCAAGGCGGCAGGCGGCCACAGGGTGTCAGGCGGGTGCCGGGCTGCCTTCCCACGGAACCGGGCTGCGGGACCGCCGGCCGCCGCCCCCGGGCCCGGCCATCCCGGCGGGCCTGGCGAGCACGCCTCGGAAACTGCAAATGAGGGGCAGGGTTTGCTGTCACCAACACCCCTGAGCGCGCCTCTCCCCAGGGAAGGGGTGGCTTCTCTTCCTTTTCCCACGTAGGGAGGGAGATATGTTTTCCAGGTGCTGTGTGAGCTTTGCCTTGTCTTTCAGAGGAGGGAGGGGAAAGCTGGTGGTCTCCCGTCAGGAGCACCCCAGGTGAGATGAGTTGTGTTGGGCCTCAGCGCCTGGCCGCGGAATGCAAAGGAAGGCTGCCCGATGAGGGGAACAAAGGGCCTTGGATAGCAGCACTAGCGAGCAGGGAGTGTTGGCAAACACGGCTGCCATTGCTCGGGGAAGAAAGCAGCTGAGCTGGGGCGTGGGGAGACACTGAGCTCAAGGGGCTGTGGGCTCCCAGCAGGAAAAGGGGATCAGGAGGTTCGTGGTGCTGAATCTCCTTTAGCAGGCACCTGCTGGACCTTGAATCAAGTCCAGTTGTGCTTCCAGCTCTCTGCTTTGTGGCTGCGCTGAGCGTGGGGGGGAACCCATTTTTCACACTGCGTTTTCGTGGTGGAGGCGGGGGAGCTGGTGCAGAGAGAGAACAGGCTGGGGAGGATGCATCAGTGAGTGACGTGTGATGCTGGAGCGAGCAGTGGCCCAGCCTCGCTCAGGTGCAGTTCTCCGTGCTGCGCCTCACGTACAGACGCTGTCTATCCTCCAGCTATTTACCATCAGCTCATTTTGCAAACTCTGCACTCACTAGATTTTCTTTCCCCTCTCTCCCTCCCTACTTCCCTCCCTCCCTCTTTCTGTTCCCTGTAGAGATGCTCAGTGTTCCTCATTCAGCTTCAAGCGCAAGGTCTTCCACCTGCACAGGCATTCCATGTGCTGACCTGCACGCAGGTTCTGTTGGGCCTGTCCAAAATTCACCCCTTTCCCTTTCTCTCACTCCATCGAGGCTTTAGTCTTGGTGGGGGAACTGTGGTGAACAAAGAGGGAGGCTGGTGTGAGCTGAAATGCTGCCAGGGGGACACCTGGCCAGAGAGCCTGCTGCTCCTGTTTATGCACCCTTGAGCCTGGAGGTCCGGCCCCTGCTGCCCTGCAGGAATGCTCACCTCCCATTGGGGTGTGGGATTGCCATCTTTACTGTCTGGGGATAACTATCCTTTGTTAGGTGAGAGGAAAGGGAGGGAGGGAGGGAGGGAGGAAGGAAGGAAGGAAGGAAGGAAGGAAGGAAGGAAGGAAGGAAGGAAGGAAGGA
>VZUI01048465.1:0-69134 GCA_013401135.1 Cettia cetti | reverse complement strand
TAAAATAAAATAAAATAAAATAAAATAAAATAAAATAAAATAAAATAAAATAAAATGTATTGTCGGCGAGCGCGGCCAGTGAATTACAGGCCACCGCGGCGGATGGCCGTTTACCGGGACGGTGGGGCCGCGCGAGCGCGACCACGAAGCGCCCGGTGAGCGACGCGGGGGTGCCCACAGCGGGCGGCGGCCGCACGCAGGGGCGGCGGAGGCGGCGGGGAGTGGGCCCGCCTCGGCTTCCCCGAAGCACTCGAAAGATACTTTAAAGGCGGTGAAGAGACACTTCGCGGAGCTGATCCATTAATGTCGCTTTATTAGCAGCTTGACACGAGAAATACAAAATTTTCGGGGCGATAAGTTTATGTTTGTTTGTTTTCTGCTCACAATGAACCAAAAGAAATTGCCGCTCTCGAGAAGTGCCAGGCGGGGGGGTGATGGGGGGGGATTGGGGGTGGAAGCGGGAGGCATAGGGACGCGCCGAGCCGCCGGCGGTAATGGAGGGTTCTGTTTATTTCCATGATTACAGCTATAAATAATAATAGTAAAAAAAAAAAAATCTCGACAATTTCGGGTGCTTTCATTCTCCCTGCCCCGGGAGTTTCCCCGGCGGCGCCCTGCCCCCGGCCGCGCTCCCCTGCGCGCTGCCGCCGCCGTTGTAGTTCAGGAGGATCTGGCGCCAGAGCCCGGCACTGCATCCCGCGCCAGAGCCCGGCACTGCACCCCGCGCCAGAGCCCGGCACTGCATCCCGCGCCAGAGCCCGGCACTGCATCCCGCGCCAGAGCCCGGCACTGCATCCCGCGCCAGAGCCCGGCACTGCATCCCGCACCTCCCGCTCCCACCCGGGGCTGCGGCCGTGCCGGGGCTCCGTGCCCCCTAGGCGGGCGCACCTGGCGCTGCTCCCGCAGTCGGCCGCTGCCCTCCTCCTCCTCCCTAAACATCCTACTCTCCGGAGTTGCAGATCGGTTCCTTTTTTAAGCCGTGTCCTACTTTGTTTGGCAGGTGAACAAGCCTGAAAATGGATATTACAGCTTTTTATGATATAATATCTCTCTAATTGGTGCTTCATAGGGCCGTGTCTGAATTATTTTCAATTAAGCCCTAAACTACAGTAACTGTTTCTCCCGGTACATGCTGGAAAAGCCATTCACGAGAGAGGCGACTGGTACTGCACAATTTCAAAGTACCTTTAATGTGTCAAAAATGTTTTGTGAAGAAAGCAACACTGTAAATGCAATCACCTACATTGGTGTCCCCATTGTTAAGCGTGAGCCAAAGTATTGCTAATTGTCCTGCGTTTTAGCTGGGTTTTTAGAGCATTATGTAGTAAGTACACCGAAGGGTCAATTTGTGAAGTGAAATACTTAGCATGCAAAGCGTAATACAAGATGCTGTGTAATACTTGACCTCTCAGCATAATAAATGTAGCAGTGAAACGCTGTGCATTCAGGATTCACTGAATAGAGCCTCCGCAGAGGAACAAAACCAGAAAATGTTCTCTTCATTCCTCTTTTTTTTTTTTTTTTCACTAAGCGAAAATTATTCTTTATAATGGCCATTGCAGCAATTAGCCAGCATTTGGGGAGAATAAATGTGCAGAAATAGCAATTTCTTATTTTAAATGAGATTTTTGTATGAAGCCTGCAAATTACTTGGAGGTATATGAATAATTGTTGCCTTAGTTTTATGCTACAGAATAGGGTGTGGGTGGGTATAAAGATTTCCTATTTGCAGTTAAATGTTTAGACATTTTATTATTTTAATTTCACTCTCAGTCTGTCTCGATTGACCCTGCTTTCCCCACTGATCATTTCATGTATGCCAGGAAGCAAGTACTCAGATGATGGAAGCTTTCCAATTAGAGCTTTATGGTTTGTGTGTGTGTGTGAGCGTATGTGTGTGTTGGGGAGGTGGTGGGGTGTCGATCCTTTTTTTTTTTTTCCCTTGCTTTTTTGTGAGTGTGACATGCAAGTGCAATCAGGTTTTACTCTGGAAGCTACTACGGTAGTTTGAATTTTGCCTGCTAAATCAAAACATTTTAAGGATGTAGCATATTTGATGGGCACTTCTCATTATCCTCTAGAATGGTAAACCTAATTGGAGCTTTATTTACACATTTTAAAGGTTTTGTGCTCTGAAAAGAGAGATGCAAAATTCTTTCTCTTGGGCCTTGCAGATCCCTGCATTGAGTTTTAAGTGGATTGAAATTTTTGTGCTTCACTTGCTAACGTGGGAGAAGTCTTGTGAATATGAAATTAAAACACTTTCAGAGAAAGCATGGGAAGTTCTGACAGCCAGAACCTATTAGGAACAGTTTGTTTCAGAAGAATTAATAAGCTACAGCGTGCATTTCCCTAGAGCCGAGCTGGAAGTTTATACCCTGAATATTGGAACTTCCAGTCCAACTCTCTAAACACTTGACCAAGAAAAAAGCTCGGATAATTAATTTAGATTATATGACTTCTGCTTACTTGATCTAAAACTTTCCTCTGCAGTGTGAGTTCTCTCCCTGCACACTTACCTCCTCCTAGCCACTTAGTCTTCCTTCTCTAAAGTGCACATTAACAGGATTGTAACTGGAAAGTCTGAATTCTTGGGCAGTGAAATGACATAGTCTGAAAACAAGTATGGTTCTTTTAACTAGTCCATATAACTGAATGGCCTCAGAAAATAAGGATTCTTTCACAGAACTTAAATTAATAGCAAGTATTTTCCACAAATTTTACATCTTAATAGTGTTTGGGTCATTTTTTGAAACTTTATTTTTGCTAATAAATATAATTTCTGTTGGATGATATGCAATAATGGATTAAAACTAAATATACAATCCTCGTATTTTGTTTAGGTCTGATCCTGCAGTCTGTGTGTGTTTCAAAACTCCTTCCACTTCATTAAGCTGTGTTGTGTCCAAGGTTTTTTGGCTGCCGTCCTGAGTTCAATGCGGTCAGTTTGTATTTCATATATCTTTAGAAGGAATTACTATAAAATAAATTTTCTGGTGACCATAAGAAACACACCCACGTCATATTCTATGTAAAGGGGTAATTATTTTTTAATAACCTTTCTTTTTTCTCATCTTCTAGCATGTCTTTTTAATGGCTCTCTTTGATAGAAGATGAACAACTAGGCCACAAATTGAGTAGAACAAATGTAGAAATTGCCAATGAGCAAAACCACAGTTTCTAGAATGAATATTTGGTAAATCAAAAGTATTGCTGTTAGTGCTGTATACAAAATTTTTCCTCTCAATTTACTCAGTGATATTAGAAATGGATTCCATGAGTTTATGCACTGGTAAAAGCATAGGCTTAACATCAATGATAATAATAACGTATTACATTGCAATGTCATATTTGTCATGTAATCTTGGCAGCCTGACATGCTCTCTGTCTACCACAATATTTTCTGTGAAAGTTCAGATCATCTTTGGACTTTTGAATGAAGCTTATCCACCACAGAAAACATCCATTCTAATTCAATTTTATACTTGCTTGAGTACCAATGTGTTCTTATTTGATTTGGAGAGTGGTCACTCCTTTAAGTTTGTAGTTCTAATATTGCATGAAAGCTAAAAAAAAATATCTTTGGATAGGTTCTCTGCTGAACTATATACTCTTAAGCCAGTTACTTTGCATGAACAAACTGTTTGTTTCCTAGAGATATATATTACTCTGCAAATAAAAATTTTGTCTGTCTAAATGAGTGAAATGCACAGGACTAGCTTCTAGCTTTCAACCATCACAGGATATTACATGAAATCAAGAGTTATTTGCTACATGAGAAATATGTCCTTCAATTTTTTCAATGTCTAGATAATCAGATTCACAGTATAAAGCAAGCTTGTCTTAGCAGAAGATGGAGGAGACAGCAGACTCAGTAAATTATTAAAAATTTCCCTTTCTATAATTCAAAATGTAAATTTCAAAGATCAACAATGATTATTGCACACATTATAAACTACACAGCATACCTCCTGTGTTTTACTTTTGTCTTTGCCAGTTGCTGGGTGTGTGATGATTGGATATACTAAAGTACTCTTGGGTAGTCTGTTACATTTAAATAAAAAGATCAACTCATTTTTCATTACTCAGTCATAACTAGTGTCGCCATAATAATAGTTGTAAGGCAAAAAAATCTATATTTTGTGATAGTTCCACATAAAATATTCCCACATTACATGTTTTCAATATATATTATAAGAAATCTATTATTATAAGGAAATTTGTAGTGGGTTTTTGTTTCTACCAACTCTGGAACAGCACAGTCAGTGGAGCAACAAAGAACACATCACTTCTTCAGCATCTTTGCTCTTTTGTGCCTCTTAGTTTTTCATGTGGTAAATAAGGAAAAGTAGTAAAGGACTATTAAAATTAAAATTAATCATATTTTCAAACCAGTCTGTGTATCCAGGAAAGATAAGGACTTAGCCGTAGCAAACCTAAAGCTGTGACAGTCGTAAGTAGTATTGTTCAGCCAAAAAAAAAAAAAAAAAAGAAGAAAATACAGGGTTTTTTACCTCCATTTGTCCTCCCTTAGCTACCTTTATGACAATGATACTTTTCAGTACTTCAATGGTTAATTCTATTATTTAAATAGTTAAAGAACCCAAACTAATCTAAACAATAACCAGCAAAAGTCCTTAAATTTGGTAGGTGCTTCCAGATATGATGGCACTAATAATTTATTGATCCAAAAGCAACCAAAAATGAAATTTTGTGTCTTTGCTGTTTCATATATAACAGTGATAATTTAATTGATGTGGGCGCAGCCAATAGCCTGACATGATGTTTAGCAACACATATACAATGAAAAATGGTCACATAATGCATTGTATAGACTTAATTTTCAAAGTAAACACACATTTCTCACTGCTTGAGAAAATTTAATTTACTGCCACACACACACACACATACACACACACATATATGTCTCATTTAGACAACTATTCATCTATTTCTATATACTTACTCATTTCTAGAAAAAGTCTTCTCTTGAGGTCAAGTTATTTGCTGGGAAAAATCCCAAAAACTCTTCAGCTGTGATAAGATACATCTATTTTCTGGTAAATTAGATTCAGCTTCTTTATAGAGATGGTCAACAATGAACGTGGTTAAGAATTGCCTTGTAATATGTATATTTACAAAATTAGTTAGTAAACAGAAATACACAGAAATAGTTTACAGAGACAAAGATCACTTGATTCAATGTGCTCTTCATTAGTGGCTCTTTCTTCTGTAAAACTGAATTATGGCTGGTAGGTAAGATGGTGTTCTTTTGGTTTGTTCACCTAGTACTAGATATTGAGGAAATTTTCATTTAGAGAGAGGAAAAAAAGCAGCTGTGTAAATGTTGTCCATAACTGCCTCTCTTCAATGTTCTTGCAGAAACACCCCCAGGTATAACTCTTCCCCACAAGCAGACATCATGCGCATGGTCAATTAAGAGACTGAATCAAATATTCCATTCACAAAAACAACCCATACACTGTGACCTCCTAACTCTTTCACTTAAGCAGATCCATAGTGTAAAGAAGTGTAATTGATGGTGTACTTAACTGATTCGATTCAAATTTGTCAGAGAAAAAGGTGTCTAAACAGGTGCTGGAAAATAGCTTACCAGAGCATTGACCTGGCCTTCAGAGGTAACCCAAGGATGTGTATTTTATAAGACAGGATGGAGGGTTGGAAAGATACCAGGATGAAACAAGTTAAGGAAGATCTACATGGGGTTTTTTTGTGGCTTCTATTGAGTGTTTTCTTCTTGCAATTTCTTCTAAACTGAAGTGTTGTACCGTTAAATTGATTGATTTTCCACAACTTATGGAACACGCTAACAATGTGGGTCTTTTTTCCTCTTAATCTAACTTTCTGATATATTAATACCACATGCAGTATTTTCTTCAAGATTTCTCTTAACTCCAAACATAGGCCAGATAGTTCTATGAGAAATATGCTTCCTTGTACCAGAGATCAAATTTTACTCCAATTTTATGTTATTACCTCTGTATGAAACCAGCAGAAAATGTATCTGTATGGCAGAGAATAGAATTAGCTCCAAGACTGGATTGTCTGGTTAAAGGACAAAAGTCCTTCAGATGTCAATATTTACAAGAAAATAAAGTCAACATATAAATATGTGTGTGTGTGTGTGTGTGTATATCTCAGCAATCACATTAGCTTTAAACTAAAATAGTTGGTAAAATGGAAAAATAAGCAACAACTTATAGAACAGTAGAGGAGCCAGTACATGAAATCCAATACATGCAATAAATGAAATGGAAAAGAAGTCAAAGGCACTCAAAGATGATGTTATAAAATGGCACAAGATAAACAGAATGAAACTAAAAATTGGAGTAGTTTTATTTGCCATGCCACAATAGGCATAAGAGCTGTGAAAGCTGACCCTTTCCATCTTGTTTCTTTTTGTGGAGCATCATAAAGGTATCCAGGATTTTTCTGTGAGTTTGCAGATGAATCTTAAAATTGCAAATGAATGAGATCTCTTTTTTCTGAATGAGATCTGGCTTCGGGTTGAGATCAAGTGAAACCATTGATTTACCACAATTCAGTATAAACATATAAATAAGGACTGGTTCATCCGCTAGAATCTGTGTATTTATGAATCGTGACAAACCATTAAGGACTATGACAAACTATTAAGGACTATTTGAGATAAATCTAGGCAAAATTTCTTTGGCTGCAGTATTAACTCTGAATATTTCATATAACTTCAAAACACTATTATGTTTCTCCATATATAAGGATAGATAGATAGATAGATAGATAGATAGATAGATAGATAGATAGATAGATAGATAGATAGATAGATAGACAGACGTGTGTATACATATGTGCATTTATACAAGACTTTTATTATTCAAATATATTTTTTCATGCAATGATAACTCTGAATCTCTGAAGAGGGCTGTATGTTACATAGCATTCATTATATATAAAGAGAAAAATTCAAAAAAGATAATGGTTATATATGTAACACTGTGTTTTAA
Source organism: Cettia cetti (assembly GCA_013401135.1). Taxonomy (NCBI): domain Eukaryota; kingdom Metazoa; phylum Chordata; class Aves; order Passeriformes; family Sylviidae; genus Cettia; species Cettia cetti. The sequence goes on along the minus strand of VZUI01048465.1, from coordinate 62,130 downwards.
TATATTAATTCATTTAATGGAATTCATCAAAAGACACGAAGAGAAACTGAAGTCTGGGATATTGGTTATGCAATCAAAAAAATTTAAAATCCTGAATAATCTGTTAGATAGAAGTGGAACTTCGACCTAGTACAATAGGATTCAAAACTGTGTTGTTCTTTTTAGCTAGTAAAAACCCTGAACTTTAACATAAGTGCTTTTGCTATGAAACAGTATGAAACCCATTGCATGGGTTAATCAGCTGTAGACTTCATTTTCTTCACATATTTCATTTGGAAAGCAAAAATTAAGGATCAAGAATTAATTAGCTATGTACAAACTACGAAAAATTGTTGAGGCAAGTGCTGTCTTGGTAATTCATTACTATATTTAGACATTGTAATGATTAGATTTTAAAAGAAACAAGCTAATTAGAACATTTTTCCAAAGTCACACAGAGGTCAGAGATGACAGCGACCTTATGTAAAATGGAGACTAAATATCTTCTGTTCTGCACATTGTATAGAACTGGTACAGTAAGGCTAAAGCCTTTTCCTGTTCAATGAGTTGGAATTAAACATGCTAATTTGAGATCTCCTTCAAGTATTTTATTTAACTGCTTTGGCCTTTAATTCCTTTATGTTGCATCATTTAATGTAATGTTATTTATGTGTACGAAGCACGTTATACTTATTAACCAATGTGCAAAAATCTAAAGTACAGATTTTATGTAATGGGCTAATTACAGGACTTTAAAGCCACCTACTGAGTTTTGCTAAGCTTAACAACAGGTTCACTGAACTGGATAAATTTATTCAAACTTGTGGAAATGAATCCCATTCTATGTGCAACCGTACTGGGAAAACACACAAATTATACCTCAATACCAGTTTAATGGGTCAAACAGTGAACCTGAATACTAAACTTATCTACAATCTTGCAACAGCAGAGAAGCTATAGGCCCTGGGTGAGAAGAGGAAGTGCTCATTCATAGTTTCTTCCTCAAGTTTGTAAATAACCCACACTTGGTATATGGGACAGCCCAGATTTTCAGTGTATGTAGAGTTGGTTTAATTTCTTATGGCGGTCTTTGAAGCCGCAATTTTAAAATGCAGTAAGTTTGTCATATGCAATTGTAGAAGAAATACAAAAGATGTGACCCTTTGCTATATCTTCCTATTACACCTATTATATGTGTGAATTTATTTGAATATGCTTTTAAAACTGAGTTTTGTCAGTCATTTCATATGCATCCATTAGGTCTGAATTTCATCTAAATTTTGTGTTTATAAATTGAGTCAAATATAATCAAAGGCCATCAACTGGATCTTTGTGAAAATGGAATGAGATCAGGGTCATAAAAAAAAAAATCTGTTATTACTATACTCTAAGCATTAAACTTTTGGCTTCACTATCTGAAGAGTCTAGAAGATGCTTAGGTTTCCTACTTGTTTAAAGCTTCAAGGACCTTCATGAGACTACTACTACCTACTTTCCTTGGATATCCAAACTTACTTCATTGTTTTCCATCAAGTTAGTCTGGATTTAATTCAGTGGAATTCAGCAAACAAGGTCCCCTAGTATTCCTCTTTTTCCCCAGCTTTGAACACTATTCAAATTAAAACAAAATGAAAAGGCCAGTTTTCTTATTCTAGCCATAACCTGTCCTTCAAAAATTTCAAAGCAGTTTGCTATTTTAAACACCATTATAGTCTAAGGTTCATATGTGATTTTTTCATTTTCATTGTTCTTCAAAGTATCACAGAGATTATCTAATAAAAATCTTTCCTCAGAAATTGAGTATTCTGTTGCTGATATTTTATGTATCTATATTCTGTTTTGGATAACTATGCATAATCTATTCAGTAGCTGACATTTGGGTCTTGATAGATACATTCAAGCATGTACTTTCAGGAATAATAATGTCAGTGCACTGTGTTCTACAATGTGTGCAATGAAAATGTGCCTCATAAAGCCTGTAATTGTTGCTTAAGTTACAAAGATGATTTTTTTCCCAGTAAATGAGGAACAAGCCACATAATCTTGCTAACACTATATGCCCAGGAAAGAAGAGTTTAAATAAGAAATGCATAAATTTAGCAGACTGCTGTAACAAATGAAATGGTGTAGCATTGAAAACATTTGAGGCAATTAATCAATGCTGTGTTTGCACATATCATTAAATATATTATACTAAGTTTAGATTTGATTTCTATGCTTCTTTTATAAAGAGTTAAAAGAAAATACATTTGAATTCATGCTGATACTGAAAACATGCTCCTAGCTCCTAGTTTCTTGGATTTCGAATCATTTCCATTAACAAACAGCTATTTGCCCTCTAATAAAATATGTCATTATGCGTCATTCACATCACACAAAAGAATCACTGAAAAATCGCCCCAATGATGGCCAATAATTACACATTTTGCTCCTGCACGAGCAATGAAGAAATCTGTTCATTGGAGAAAGCAGGTGCTGGGGCATCATGCTAATAGTCAATGTGTGCCACAGTAATTAGCCATTGCAATTGCTAAAATTAACAATTAGCTAACATGCAATTCTCTTTTTGCAGGCTGCAGTTTACTTTGTATAATCCTTGTATGTTCTTAGTAATTATTCTGACAGCTTATTATTTTTATTTTTTCTGGTTTGAACACAGCTTTAACATTTGAATCAGTCTACCCAAATGTTCAACAGGCAGTATGAAACAACTGCTTCACTAGGCAATTTCTAAGGAACAAATTTGTTTTTATTCTCAACTTTGTATTGTTCAAGAAATACACAATTCTTTTGTAGAGTAAGAACTTCTCATCCTATTTGAGAGCTTGGGACCACAGTGAAGGTCTTGAGTCTTTTTTATACTGGTAGAACACAGAGAATCATCCCAACTTCTCAGAAAAATTAGTATGAACCATTCTCTGCAGCTTGGTTTCCAACCATTGCTTCATGACCAGTGGTTGTCCGTGGAGCTGTTGGTGGCAGCCTGTGGAAAATTGACAGGTCACAAAGTTCTAATTCTCTTAGTGACTACTGTCAGCTAAATAACACACAAAGAATCATGGGATATACCAACCTCTCAATGATTTTCATGGGAAATGTGGTTGTGTTATCCCTGGAGCTCTTTGATTTACGAAGGTCCTCACATTCTACTAGGTGTTCTTCAGATTCATCACTATCGTGTGTTTTGTATTGTAGAAACAAAAAAACCCCAAAACCCTACAACAAAACCTACAACTCAGCCTTACTGTGATAGTAAGGACTACCACGCACAAACTAATGGTATGTCCTCATCTTGAATACTGTATGTTGGTCTTGCAAGCCATCTCAAAGGAGAGTAACAATAGACATAGAAAATAAATTCAAGGATGAGCTATAGTGTAGAATGGCATTTTAATTGGGAAAACTAAACAGACTGAACAGTATGGAAAAGCAGTATTGAAAATATGCCTGATTGGCATATGGTAGTGGCTTATACTTTTTCAGGTGGTGTGGAGAAAGTGAGTGAAGAAAACTAATTTAATCTTCTTAAAAAATAGTTGAGGCATCCAACCAAATTGAGGGGTAGTAAATAAAATCACTCAGTTTAAAAGGCTGAAAGAAATAACTTTTTCTTATGATGCATAATTAAGTTGTGGAACTCTTTGCCACAGGAGGGCATTGGGGAAAATAACAAAACCAGCAAATGCCGGGACTCATAGCAGGTAGGTCCCAAGCAGTACCTATGATTTACTCAAAAGTCTCTGAAACTGTCAGGATATGCAAATGTATTGCAGGAAAGCTCCGTACACACATGCATGGCTTTTTCTTGAATATCTTATGCCTCATTTTAACCATTGTTACAGAAAGGCTTCCAAAGCTAGATTGAACTTTGGGTTGACCTGTTCTAGACATGTTTTGTTTCACAAATTGTATGAAAATCTCAGTAATGTGCTGCAACAAAGATGCTGAACACATATATTTTTCCCCCTATATATTCAGGTCAAAATTCAGCTCACATAAAAATCTATGCAACTCAGTTGAAATAATGAAGTTGAAGTATTTGCATAGATAGATGATACCCTGTTTTGCTTTGCAATTTTTTCAGTATTAGTAGTAGACAGGTAGAGATAACTGGACCCACTGAAAATACTGATAGCTTGCTAACCAGAAGGGATATATTCTTCTCCAGAACCTGCATAATTCCAGGGACTCCAGTGGAATTCTTCCCAATTTATAGGTGTAAGTGAGAGGATAATAAGGCTCAGAAAATTTATGTAATCTTCTGTAATCAGTGTGGCATCTGTATCTGGCGCCAAACCAAGAGCAGATTTTAAACAGTTCTTTAAAGCTCTTCCATGTTTTAAAAATATTTTAAAATGTGATTTGCTCTTGTGCATGCTAACCAGCAAAGCCATGTTAGACAGAAGTAGCATGTCTCAGCAACCGTCGTTTTTTTGCTTTAGTTTTCAGTAAAAAAGCTGAACACAGATGGAGTCAGAAACCAGCAACAAAAACATTCTCTGAGATCAGTGTGATTTTCCCAAAGAAGACAGTGAGGTGGGAGAGAGAAACTTAACTATGGCATCCAAGCTTTTAGTTAAGACAATAAAGGCAGAAGAACCAGTTACAAGAGTCAGGATCTCAGTCAGGCACACTAGACACAGTAGTTCTGTGACTTCCATGCAATATTACAATCAGTGTTAGAAAACAACCAATGCAAATGAGAATCGAAAATGTATATAATTTCTGAGGAGCTATCTATTATTGAATGTAATATTCTTGATGATCATAACCTCTATGGATTTCAATGGAAATATTTTCATGAGAGATGAGAAACAGAATGCTAGAGTCTCAGAAAGAATTAGCCATTCATGGCCGGTTTAAGTATCTACATCAAAGAGGGCAATCATCCAAGTCTATATCTTAAAGCCACAGGCACTCCATGCCTAAAGAGACTTAAATTTTAACTGGAAAAAAGTCTGTACATATTTAGATTGCTGTTTTTATCAAGCTAAGAATCTTTCTGCTGTCAGTGATAAGCAGAAGTAGTAAGCTGAGCTTCACAGTGGCCCTTGATGTAGGTATATTCTGCCTGCAACCTCAGTAGGGCAAAGGACAAACTCCTAGTCAGGGTTAATGAAAGTTCACAAACTTACATTTCAGTTTTCACCACCAAAAGAAGGACTTTTATTAACATACTGATTGAAGTGTTGGGTAGCTGAGGAACTGATACTTGCCTATTTTTGCTCCTTCTGATAACAAAGTAGAAAACTGTCTCACAACTGATTTTCTCCATGGTACAATTTTTCCCATTCTAGTTCAACAGGAGGTATGTGTCAGAGACAAAAAGTTTCAAATATATTCTGGGCCTTGAATTTGGTTTCCATAGGTAAAAATTCATTGTGCATTTTCACAGCTGCTTCCGAAAATAAGGAATCTTAAATAACTGGAAAAGATAAGACTACCTCTTTAGTGAATGGTACCTTTTGGACAAACTACAAAGATACTGTCATGGAGAAGGGACTTAGGACTTCTTCAGCTTTTGCAATTATTCTAAATGCTAGGCTCAGTTGTCATGCATTTCACCTTCCTTCTTTGTGTCCTAGCACACTTTCAGTTCTTTTCTAAAAAGTGGAACACTTTCCACAGGGACATTGGCTCTACGTCTTTAGTTGGGCTCAATGCTTTCCATGGGTGCATGGAAATTTGGGTACATGCAGCTGTCTTATGAACAGAGACTTTTATGTGGTCAGAATGAGGTGTGGCCCTTGGCAGGTTCTTTACTGGGTGCCAAGAGGCCAGAATCCTCGACCACCCTACAGCATATACAACTTTGTGGACCTAAAGCATAAAATTTGGTTATTTGAACCCAAGATTTAGAGGAAAACTTAGGAAACTATTTCCTCTGTAAGTCCCACAAATAAGCAGAAAAGAAGATTTCACTGGAACGCATTAACTACAGAATCACCTTACTGACAACAGCATGTTGGGTCTTGAATTCAGGAAGAATCTGTTAGTTGTGATGCATGCCATGGAGTTTGTTCCACAGCAAGCCCTACAACTAAAGGGAAAATCTAGAATCACTTCTGATCATTGCTTCACTGTCATGTTCCACATAATTTTGTTGAGAATTAAATGCGGTATCTCAGTCTTGGTGGAGAAAAAGGATAGGAAATGAAAAGCTTAAGCTTGCATAGCAATAATAGACATACATAGCACTTAGAAGATTTCACTGAATGGGGGAAAATTCATCATTTTAACACAGCAATCTACCTTTATGTGTATACTTTATTGATATAAATCAGATCAGATCATCCCCATTAAAGCCATCTCAAGTTTCTTCAATTGCACACAGTGGTCCAAGTGATGGGCTCTAACATGCTCTTAGGAGGGTTCAAGTAATATCATATTAGAATACTTTTTTTTATATTAAACACACTTAGTCCAATCTGATATAATGGTTGAAATTGGGGTATGATCAGACTTACTTCTTACTTTTCAGTAGCTACTGGTATTTTTCTGTGAGCATTCCTGCTTAAAAATGTTCATTTTGAGGACATTTGGGATGACCTGAAATTCACGATGAATTAAAGATAAGTCACAGCTCTTCTGTATCTCATTGCAAAAACTGAAATCAGCAATTTCTAGATCATGAAAGATCATGAACTATTGAGTTTAAAATTGATCTTTGGACAAAACTGAATACGACCACTATTGCATCATAGTCCTTTTTAGAAAAAAAATAATAAAAATAATCATATTCAGGCAATTTGCTGACATTTACTCATAGTCATCTTTAAAATAAGTCAGCAAAAAAACCCCTATACAGCATTAGAAATTTCAAATCCTGGCACATGAGACAAAATGTAGGGTTTTTTTGAGTTTACTTGGTGCCACTGGTACAACATGAAGCTTAAAGGCACTTGGACCTCAGCATGGCTCACCTGGTAATGAAACTTTGGTTTCTTGTTGAAATAAAGTATAGGTTCTCAAGATATGAATCAAGAAAGTTGATAGAGTCACAGAGGAAAGCTTCTGAAAATCAATAAGAGATTTACTGTTGGCTTCAACAGGCTTTGGATCAGGCTTAGGTCAAGATCTTCAGTTACATGAATGATACATGGCTGATCCCACTGTGAAAGACACATATCAAGGACATGAAAGCATGATTCCTTAGACCCTGGAAGTAATCTAAATGCCTATATTTAATTTCATTTTTATTGGGTCTCAATACAGGGGCACAAAATACAAAGCTAAATAATATCCAGGACCAAGACCAATTATAGGACAATGAAGTGTATTTTATTTTACCATCATACCTCTTAAAGATATACTAAGACATACATTTACATATATACATATACTAAGATATACTAAAGACATAATAAGATATACATTTTTTAGCTAAGAATGTTAAGAAATTTAAAATTAATTATATTTTAATAACATCAATTATGTTATAGAGAGTTGTCCTTTGAAAGGAACAACACTGTTAATTAAAAGATCTCACTTTTTTGTAAACCAAGGTAGATGTAAAAGGTAAAATGGCATGCTCTCCAGAATATGCATAGTATGGAGTAAATCTCTTGCAGCAAAAGGACAAATATATTGTAAGCTTTCTTATTTAAGATGCTGCTGTATATAAACGAAGGCATATAAAACTATATTATGTTTCCTTAGAGACATCTAATCAAACATGAGCAAATCTACTGCCAACCAGTTCATACTGTTTTGTGCTTTGATAGTAAAGGAAAGCCAAGTTTTCAGCCTGGGTCTAGCCTGACTCAGGCTGTAACTTGTGAGTCCTGCTATTCTAACCCTTTCTCTTGATCTGCTTTTCAGCACGTCTTAGAGTACACAGCTCAAAGCAGCAGGGGAGTTTCTTAGCAAAGGGCCACCCACTTGCATATTATTCCTTCCTTGCCTGTGACATGACACAAGAACAAAGTAGACATTAACCGCTACATTAAACCCAGAAGGAAAGTAATCAGTAACCTGTTATTCCCTTAATAAAGGGAAACACATGCAGTGTGAAATCCAGAAGACTAATCAATAGCCCCAGACAATGCAATGTGCCAAACAAATTGCAAATCAATTAGAATCCTTGTTTTCTTTGAAATGGTTCACTATACCTAAAGCAATTACTCGTTCATTAGACCTAATTTAACAGCATGACTGCCCTAGCAACAACTGGCAGCGTCTGGCTATCAAATGGAAGAATGGCAGCTTATTTCTGTCTGTCTGTGAGTCTAACGCCAATCAAAAAAAAAAAAAAAATTGAATTCCTTTATATAAGAAAATTTCTCATTAATGGGTAAAATATTTTCTGTGAAGGAAGAATCAATTATCTGGTTTGATTTGGCTGAGTTTGGTATTGTTAACTAAGTAAGAGAATAGATGTAGACTTTGTATGAAGAAATTCTGGAATTCTTAATATGTTTCAGTAAGTTCCAATGCTAAGATATGCAAAAAGGAGGGGAATTTTTATATCTCCTTCAATAAATCCTTCAGGATTTGGAAAACAAGTCCTAGATATGTTTGCATCAGCTGTATGTTTACCACAATTGCAATGGCACAATAAAATTACCATGGTCCAGCACAGGATGATACAGATTTGCCAAATGGTACCTAATCCCTTTGATGGGCTCAGAGGGTATTCAGCATTTGATACAAACCCTCCTTATTGTTTTCCCCTGGCATTGGATCAGGCCCCTAATACCCTAACTACAGGTTTAAAGTGACATTTTGATATTTCATTTCCTGCTCTATTCAGTGTTATATGGTAATAACAGACAAATATGAGCCTTATGAGATTTTTTAAAAGCCTTTAAGTTTTTAATGTGTTCCTTTTTTCTCCCCGCAAATCTAAAACTTGTGAAACCAATTTTTTCCTCTTCCTCTGTGCTGTGCTTTGCTGTGCTGTGCTGTGGTGCACAAAAATCTTGAGAAGAAAGGGATGTAACCAAAATGGGGTCAGTTGGCAGGAAACCACCTCCAGGGGAGGGAACTAGATGCCTTGCCATGCTTGTAGCACAGATATTTCTAACCCTTACAGTGAACAAAGGCCAATAGGAATGTTTCATACTTTTAGCAGTTGGTACCAAGGGTGTTTTCAGGACCTAAAGAAAGGTTCAGGGTTAGCTGGGACTTCCTCCTTTTTGCTCTCAATGGGGCAATGTACTGCACTGTCAAGTACTCTTAGGGTTAAGACAGTGCACTAACAACATGTTCGGGATTAAACCCCCTACAATTTTAGCCTGTAAATTTTAACTACTGTGAAAAAAAATGCTTGCCAAGAAGGTTATAATGGTCATGAAACCTTTATATTGTTTATTGACCTTTAAGGATGTGACATTCTTCTATAAAAATCCTTGTAAACTCTTCAGTGTATATATATGAGCATATATAAAAATATACATAGCCTAAATATATATAGCCTATACATATATAGCCTAAATTTATATGTATATATTTATAGCCTCAGTTGGAGTATATTTTTGTATTAATTGAAGTAATTTCTAATTTCTCACAGATAAAAAAACCCTTCAAAATTATTTTAGAAAGCCTTTAAACGTTTTGAGTCTATATTTAGTGTCAAGTTGATTTAATTACTTTTAGAACAGCTGCTGTTACAGTGAAATGGAGCTGTTAAAACTGACCGTAAGTATTTATCTGAAGATATCCAACTCCAGTGTTCAGTCTTGTAGGCCTGCTAGACTTTATCCTTCTGGGTCTTGCCATACTTTCTGCTAGTGTAATACTCTCCTCCACTGCAGAGAGTATTAGTGAGATGATATTTTAATTTTCAGAGGATAATGTTTTTCTGGAAGTTTGTCTCTTATTTTTGGGACCATCAAGGACTGCTCAGGAGATGGAAATGTAAGATGTAAGTGCACTAATCATAAAAATATAATAAATAACCACAGTTCCATGTTTTACCATATATACTTTGCATCTGCATGTATATGCATATTTGATGTTTTGCTGTAAATTCAGAGATGACTCACTGTTCCTAACATCTTACACAGACCCAAAGTAGTTGAGCTTTTTCTGCTGGAACTTAATCTGGCATAACAGACCCAAGCAATGCTTAGGATTGCAACTTGGCTAGCAAGCATAGATATGGAGATCATGCCTGAAAGACTTGGGACCACTGCATCCAAGTATTTCTGAACCTTCTGGGATTTCTGTAGGTCAGTCTTTTCCTTGGAGCAGAGATTAAAGAGTCATTAAAGGCACCTTGAATTTAAGGAATATGAAATTAATCACCTATTAACTTACATCTTTAATTTTTTCAATGAAATTAGGACAGTCACTTAACGCCCTCACTTCGATGGAAACCTTGAATATACGTTCATGTACCTTTTTTTTTTTCAAAACAAAAGTAGCCACTAAGCAATGGACCTATAGTTCATATTCTTGTATCTCATTAGAGCCTACGTGACTTAACACTATGTACCAGCACTGGTGTGCAGGTATGGTAGCCTGAAGCACGTCTTAAACTGTTTATTCTTGTTTTACCAGCATGTAGAACACAACAGAATCTAAAACTAGCCAAAAAACATCTAAACACTTGTAACTGACATGGAGTCATTATGTGGCAAAATAACCTCTTGGCAGTCAATTGTGCCTTTTCATTTTGGGGCATTTTGGGTGAACCCTGTATTTTTTTGTATTGATCAGATTTCAGACATTTGTTAGATTTTAGCACTGCTCTGTTTTGGAATTTAAGTCCTCTGTAGGTGGCTCTGTAAATTTCTCAATTTGGCACATATTTTGAGGAAAGGCCTGAGAATATCTGCCAACTGTCTCCATGCCATGTCATGGGGGTGAGAGACCTGCTTATTAGCAGGCCTAGTCCTGAGTTCCTTTACCTTTCCTGGGTTCCATGACCTGGTTGGGGGGAAACTCCAGACAAATGAAGTCTAGATGAGGGAAACTCACTGGATAGTTGATCTTATGAGGACATTTCTATGTGCAGTGCCCTGACACCTAGTGGATTACATTTAGACCTTTCAAAAACCTCTGAGCAGGTGACATTTTGGAGTATCTGTGTCACATAAAAGGGCAGAGGCATATATTGGTCAAGGTGATGAACACACTGTATGTCGAAAGCACCTACACACAAACATTAAGGGTAATTATTGCTGTTTCTCCTTATTCTTTTAATAACAAGCTATATCAATTCTACAAACTTGAGTAGGAACCAGCACTTTTTGCTCTGCAATTACAAGTGCATTATTAAGAGCTGTGATAGACAGGTTGAAATGACTGCAGTATATTTTGGGTGCTTCATGCTCTTTGGGCTATACATATAGAAACTCCACTTCCCATGCCAGAGGTAACCACCCCTTTATCAGACTTTCAGAATATATATTTGTGCCTCAGATAATCTTACCTCACCTTATCTCTCAGCATCTCAGCTTCAAACTCCATATCATTTCTACAGACAAGATTCATTCCACCACAATTTATCTGCCTAAAAGTGATGAACTCTACCTGCCAGTCTTTTAGAGTCCTTTTGTGGCTACAGAAGACAGTAAAGGAATTCCAGACACTCTAAGATAATTGAGACCCACACTGTGCAGCTTCCCTTGAAAAGTAATACATCCCTACTTGTATTTAAGACTTTTTTTTTTTTTTTTTTTTTTTTTTTTTTTTTTTTTTTTTTTTTTGATTAAGGCTGGGGCCGGGAAGGATATAACTGGAATATTTTTTTATCTTTCAAAATAAACATTTTCTCTAGAGGACTTAAGAGTAACTGAGGACATTATTTTCAAATAACTAAGCATTTGTCATCTTTGTCTGACTTTACTTGTATAGTTTAAGACAATTCCTCAGTAGTCACAGCTAAGTATCACTTTTCTCATTCATGGTTGGCAATGCACACATAGGTGGCAATTGGGTTTCTTTGTTGTCTGTTTGTCACAAGGGTAAGAGGACTAGAAGGGATCTCAAGATGTCTTCACACTGATCTTCCAGCCCCAAGGCAGAATCCACTCAATCTTGAAGTTGATTAGGCAAGGAAATGTAATCTGTGTTTTGTGTTCTGTTAATTAAGCATTTTACAAAGATGTGGCTGTGGCTAATCTGAAGAATGACTATGCATATACATATGTATGCCGTGATGAGGCATCTCTCAATGCAAGAAAGAACTGGTCCTAATAGAGCTGCACATGTTCCAGTCAATGCATACCTAACAGTTATATTGATAATGTATGAGTAAAAAGGGGATGGGATTCATCCTCTCATAGTGGCACTGGTTCAATAGTGAAAAAAACTTACTTCAGTGTCTCAATGGACATATGTAAAGAAGAATCCAGAGAGACAGAATAAAGAGCATTCAGAAAGAGACTTTACTCTTTAACACTTTTCATATAATTCCACTCTTTATAAAAGGCTGTTTTCAGGCTATTGAAAGGGCTTCTTCCAGGCTATTGACAGGGTGATGACAATCACTCAAATTGTCCTGTTGAATTAATTCCCTACACTGAAACTATTTGTTATTTCCTACTATGTAATTGGGGATTGAATAGCAAAAAAGTTCATATTTTTTTAAAGCTTTTAGGGCATGGTTCCTCATCTCTGTTGGAATCTTTATTATACTCAGTGTCATAGTGAGGCCACTTTGCCATCTTTGAAAGGTCATAGAGATCAGGGGGATGTCCACGACAACTGGAGAAGGGCAAATGCTGAATCCATCTTCAAAACAGGGGAAATCTGGGAAAGCACAGGCCTTGTTTCAGTCACAGGACAATCACAGAATGACTTCTCCTTGAATGAATATATGGATGTAGGAAGACAGCGGTTATTGGAAAGTCAGCAGTTAAAATCATGCTTTGTTTTTGATGATGACATGGCTGTATCTGTTGTTGAGGAGAGTGCAGTGGATGTCATTTATCTTGTCTTTATCAGGACCTTGGACAATCCCTTCAACATTCCTGTGTCTAAGGTGGAATGTTAGGCTCTAGATTGTTGAACAAATGGTTGAGTAAATAACTGAGTAAATAGCTGATCAGGATCAGCTGGTAGTGATTGGTAAGTCCTGCTTGCTCTGGAGGCTGGCTACAAATGGAGTACAATAGGGATCTCTCATGGGACTGGTCCTGTTAACCACTTTTGTCAGTGATCTGAAGCATACAGTAGAGTGCTCTCTCATTAGGTATGAGGTGATGCCAAGCCAGCAGGATCACTTGATGCATTTGAGTACTGGGCTGCCACCTGAAGGGACCCAAGATGGGCTGGAAGAAGAAGCCAACACTACAAAATTCAGCATGGACATACGTGAAGTCCTGCCCCAGGAAAAAAGAGTCCCTTGAAGCAGTCCCTCTGCTCCCCAGGTGAGCTGGTGATCTTGTAGGCAGCAAGCTGAACACGAGCCCTCAATGTGTGACCCTGTGCAAGAGCCTCCAAGGCAATAGTCACAGGAGCACAGCCAGTAGACTGGAGAGTGATTATATTACCCTACTCAGCCCCCAGAGACCACATCTAGACACTCTGTCCAGCTGAGGGAGCACCAGTAACAAGAAAGGTAATGATCAGCCGAAGGCACTTCAGCAAAATGCCACAGAAATGGTCAGGGGTTGGAGAATTTGCCCTGTAAGGAGAGGCTGTGGCACTAGGGCTTGTTCAACCTGGGAAAGGGACAGCTTTGGAGGGATCAAATAGCAGGCCCCCCATATCTGCAGGGAGGGCATTGTTTTTCTGGTCTGTAGGACAGACCTACCAGCTTTACATCGATACCCTTTGGTATCGGCTTTGGGAAGAACAAGTGTCAGCCATGATGGTGGCACTGGGAGGGTCATTCAGCTCTGTACAGAGGAGGTGGAATTTGGGTAAGGCTGCCATGCAACCAAAATAAGAAACAGATCTGATTAAAAAAAATATAAAAAAAAGACAGGAAAGGATGAAGAGAGGGCACTGATCAGTGATTAGAGTAAAAGAGCATTTTAGAATAAAAAAGCATATTTTGAATTAACAAGCAATGAAGAAAATATTGAACCAGTACACAGGGAAAGAATACCTCCACAAACATCAAGGTAAATTAGCTCACAACAAATCCAAAGTGGTCACCAATTTAGAACATCAAATCCTCACTTTGAAAGACTTCTCATGTATTCTGAATTCTTCAGTTTTATATGTTTTTAATTTTCTCCTGTTCACTGCAATCAATAGAAATGAAGAGTACTTAATATTTCACAGAAACTCCCCGACAATTTTAAGGATTGACACTACCACAAACTTTCTGAGAGATTTTGGGCATCTGGGCAAAGATTCTTACTAGAACATCTCTTAAAGGTGTGGTCTCTTGCCCAGGGCAAGGGTAATTTGAAAGCTCTGGAAATTTATAATCCATGTTCCAAAGATAAAGGATATGACCATCCACCATAAAAAATACTGCACTATAAAAAAAGGCAAAATATTTACCTGAGACAAAAGCAAGATCATATTTTGTTCTGTTTTCAGAGTATCTAAGCCCTAAATACCTACATGTCACCTTCATCATTGTTGCAATAAACGTTATAACAATATAAGGCAATTTACTCCATATTCCTGGATAAGAAGTGAACAGTACTTTCAAACTAATTAAAACAACTCAAACTAATTAAAACAGCTCAAACCAATTAAAACAACTTTGAGAACCAAAGATAAAACCTCTACTCACACAAATGAAAATCAGTTTAGAACAGCCATTATGTTTTATATGCTTACTAGTAAAGAATTTTACTGTTTTCCCAAAAATGTGCATGTCTACACATAGGTGTATGAAAAAATGAACTGTGATAATAAGGAACCTCCATGTAGTTGAAAAAATTAGAACAACTTTCTGTTCCTAAGATTGCACATTTACATATATTTTTTCAAAATCTATGCCTATTCCTATTAACAAATTATTACTGTTTTCACAGAATTATATATTTAAAATATATATTCAGGCTTTTGAATGCATTTAACATTTTTGTAAAATGGTGCATAGAGAAATTAAGGCAAAAAACTTCTTCACTGCTATTTTTAAAAACATTGGTCTGTCATTGGTTAATATGAGCAAGTATATTTTGAAATTTTTAACTTGGTTTTGGGAATTTTCATTTAGCAGTAACATTACATGAAAAACCTAAAATCACTGTGAAAAAGTCAGGGTGAGGTAGCAGACCCTGACTTTTGAGGATCAGTCTATGCATTAAAAGGGAGGAAAAGTTCAGACTAAGCATTATAGTGAAAACTAAGAAGCTGGGATGTTGTAACATTTCAATGAAGGTGGAAGCAATGAGGTTTTATGTATATGCGTCCTATTTGTTTCCCTCTTAAGGCAATTATTCAAATTGTCCCCTAGTTTTCAAAAAAAAAAAAAGAAATAAAATAGCAAAGTTAGAGAGGTGCTCTCTCATTATAATTTTTCACATACTGCCAAGACCAGTCAGTCAATATTTATGACAAATAGCATTTATGGCACCTATCACAATGCTTTAAATGGCTTTTCCTAGCAAGAGACTCATCAAAAATGATTAAGGAGATTTTCTACATGTGATGTACTTCTCTTTATTGCAGCCCATGCTTCAGAGACCTGATTACTGGTAAAGCACAGATAAAAGCTATAACAGAATGGTGGTCAAACAAGTGGAGCCTATAAAGTATGCACTCCTCTTTTGTTTGCTGCTATACAAAAAGTGAATAGACAAGCCCTTTTGCAAACTTGTGGAGAACCAACTTTTTCCCTACCCCCCACTCCTGGGAATAAGCCATTTTAATTATTGAAGTTTTTTTGTTTAATCTTCCACCAACAAATAATATGAATATTTTATACAACACTGATGAATGCTTAACTAATACAGTTCTTCATACAAATGCAAACTTCCTTTTTACTGGCCTCTGGTGACTATGCATCTAGTGCCAGAGTGGCATCATTCAGCTCCAGTTGCTATAGCATTTTCAAGAACCTCTCTGTTCTTGTCATAAATTATCTTTAAGTGAAAAAAGCTCTAAGGAGGTCTGCAGCAAACTGTATCATATAATGGATTTCTAAGCTTTGGTAGAAAACACTCATCTTACTTATATTCTTCTACCATCGATTGTTTAGTGACCCTTCTTTGGGATACAGATGAGCATAACCCTGAAAAATGTTTGTGTTGTCTTTCTCTTGTTGGCAGCCTGCAGCCTGCATGATCTAATAAATATTGGCAGGACCAAATGAAATAATATAGAAGAGCTTCTCTTCTTTAAAGTCCATAGACCAAGAGACTCTTGTCACTTGTTAATATCTCCATCAAACAGTGAAGTGTTAACATATGTGATACGACCACGCAATCAAGTAAGGACCGATTTGTTGACTAATTAAACCAACACAACAAGCTCTTTAGCACCTACAAGTGACAAGTTTAGAGCAGGCAAGTGGAAACTCTCAATTGAGTCCCCTTTTATGAGACTATCATGCCAAATTCAATTCTGACTGAGTAGTATTTGAATGTACTTGACTTCCACTATGTGCTGACATGCTTACAATAATTCATCATGTGTGACAATAGCCCAATATTAGAGATTTATGATATATACAAAACAGTTACAAATGAAATGTAGCCCTAACATGTGTCTGCTTTACTTATCCACAGCCTATTGATATTATAATTAATGGTCAATTACTTAGGGATAGAGAATAGAAAATAGTCATTACCAGTATCAGTCATCATCTGTTTTTGGCAAATTCTGGAAGTAAATGAAACCATTTTCATAGTGTTTGGCGGTTGCTGGAAAGTACACTGTTGCTCACTGTTGCAAGGAGGAATGGGTTTGCTATCTGTTTCATAGTTGAAGAGTTATTTTAGGAATGTAGTATTTATTTTATTATTACCATAATGTAGGTAAGTTTTGAAAACTGTATCTGGGAAGAAGAAAATACAGTGAACGCTACATGGGAGTATTTTATGGAGATTGCTAGCACTGACCAATTTTACACACAGACACACACTCAAAGCCAACCCCCAAAGCAATTTAAAAATGTGAATTCAAATTTTTTTATTTGAAAAGAAGCACTTCCTGTTGACCTTTCACAGTTTTAGGTCCTGCCTTAATAATGACAGTGAGTCTAATAGTCCAGTTCATGGGGGAGTTCAAACCACTGAGAAAAAGAGATCTGAATCACTTCTGGGTTGCTGTTTGTGCAAATGGCTATAAATACTCTCCTTTTAAACTTTAATAGTTCCACTGAAATCCCTGAGGTTATTAATATGCTATTGATATATGTTGTGGTATTGATATATTGCAGTAAGTGGCCCCTTGTCTTTAAGAAACAGCCACCAAAAGCCCAGACACTTCCAGGTCCTTGGAGTGCTCGTTCCAAGGTTCAATCCACTCCTCACCAAACTTTCATCCTTGAAAGAAATGGGGGCTTTCCATTGTCAGGAGAGATTCAGATACCAAGGAAAGTATTTTCAGGGATGAATCAGATGGTAGTCCCCTTCTTAAATTCCCAAGGAGACAAATGTGAGGAAGAGACACTTTCCTGGCTTACCTGTTGAATCCAGTTGATAAGCCAGAGAAAATGTCTCCCTTAGCTCAGGATCCTCAATTAAAAACCTTCCCTGAGTATACTCAAAAATGAAATACACATAGGGGGTCTGGTCTAGAGGAAACCATGTCTTCAACACACACTTTTTGATAATTGCTCAAGTATGGAAATGAAGTTAGGATGACAAAGAAAAGGAACTGAGAACAAGCAGAACTAATCTCACTAATGTTGCCATTTTAAAGACATGTTTTAACTACTGACTTAGTGTGGAATGCACCCTGTAAACAGGACTTTGTAGCAACACACAAATGACATAGGTAGTCTCTTGGTTTGGGTATTGGCATGCTGGTGCTTGAAAGAAAAGAGGAAAAAATAAGAAATAACCTTGGATTTATATCTGGCAAATTGCTCTAACTGTTAATTTGAGCACTGATATTTGCAGAGTGCTTTGACATCATCAGTTGGAAGAACTGCAGAATATTTTTTTTCTGCCTTTGAAGCTGGCAGGGACAAAAGGACTTCTTTCCAACCCCAGGGGAATAATAATTTCAGTGATCCCATTCATACATTGCTGCTAAGTATCTATTACCAACTAAACTTTTAATGTGAGTTTTCTAATGTCATTAAAAGTGTTAGATCTGTTCCTAGAGGTAAGTGCATTATTTTTCAGTATTCTCAATTCACTTTAAAATTGCATCCAAATAACTAAAAAACCCTAATTCATCATACATATAAAAATAAATTGTCAGAATTTTATATAATAATGATCTGGACTCTAGATAAGCATACTTCATTTCAGAAGTACAGTCATTCATATTTGGAAAAGAAAAGCTTTGATTCAGGTCTCATTGATAGCAGTACAAACAGAGCAACAATGTAACACAACTCATCCAACAAATTCCAAGTTTAACATACAAATTCATTTAGATATTTTATTACATTAAAGCCTAAAAGCATTAACTAAAAATGCAATTATTTCAGTAATCTTAAAGAAGATGAGATCTTACAGACTTGTGTTGATACCTGCATCTCCAGAGGAATCAATGCAATTTCAACAAAAGAATTGTATCACATTGAGTTGTTTCATATAATGCCATTGAAATGTAAGAGGTTCACAAAGGGTTGATTAAATTTAAGTGGAGAAACACAATGAGCAAAATTCATCAGTGGTGCAATTCTGTTGTCTCCTGCAGTTCCACCATGAATGGATAGGCCCTATGACAGTCTGAGCTTTTTCTGCACCATGACAACTGAATTACCTAAATTAAAATCCTTTAAATTCTAAAAAATCCCAACAGCCAAAAATCCAATCCCTGCCCTCATATTACACAAATCAAATAAAATTAAAGAAAAACACATTGAAATAATGTTAAGAAATTGATTTGCTAAGACAAGAACATACAAAAAGGAAGCTCCATCACTAACATCCACTGTAATCATTATTGATCTTGTAGGTCACATCAAAAGTGTTTCAAATCCATCCAAAGATACCAGGTGCATGATAAAACCACTGATATTATTATGACAAACTTACCATCGCTTTTTCTTTTTTTTTCTTGTCTTTAGGAAAGAAGAGTTTGTTATAGGAAAAGGGGTTTGTTAGGAAAGGGGTTTGTTATAGATTTTCAACTGAATTTTTAAAGAATATTTCTGAAAGAGGAGTCAGCAGGAACTACAGATAGTTATTGTCTCAGAGAGCTGGACATTTAATTTCTTTTCACAGTTTACCATGTGCAAGACCCATCAGTTGCAGTAGCAATTGCAGAAATGGATCAGTAAAGAATATCTAAGTAAATTCTATAGGATTTATGTTTATAGTGGCACATGTGTTTATTAAGTGAAGCTATTTTGAAATGCAGCTAACACTACAGCTTCTTGCACCCAGCCTATATTTATTGTGAAAATGAATATGCAGTTCCCCTCCCAGGTACCTCAGAATTGTTAGAAATTTTATTTCTAAAGAGAGTTACCCACTGCTGAAATTCATCTAACTACATCTTTCTTTTTCATACAAAAGGCATAACCTACTTTTATTGGAATAGAATTTGCATACTAGCTCCATCAGCATGGTTTTGGTAATCATACAAATAGCTGCATTCAGTTATTTATTCATTTAGACACTATAATTGGGAAACCAGAAAAGCTTCTAAAAGGAGAGATAAGATACTAGGAAAAAGCCCCTTGAATTTCTTTTAAAATGAAGTCAGCAGATCTCTTAGTTTGTAGATAAATTATTGGATTTGAATGTAAAAGCCTCAGAGAAAAATAGTTTTGTGAATGTCAGAATTAGGGAACCTGGTTCTATGGTCTCTCTCCCGTGTTAGCCTTGATGTCTTGTGGCTTGATGGCTGATGTCGTCCCACGATCTTACTGGCAATGAGGACACTTATTTTGCACCCCCGCTCAGCTGCCTGCTTTCATGTATCTCCTACTCAGCTTGAATCTGAAATCGCTCTTTTAAGAATTCCAACCTTTCTGTATAATTTCATTGAAATTAGACTACATATTGAGGAATTACAAGGGGAGTGGGGAGCAGCAGGAGGAGAGGCAGAGCAATTACACAAACCTTTTTCACCTTTAGAAAAAAGCTAGAAGTCCCTTATATTATTTGGGTTTCCATGACCTCAAAAAGTCAAATTCTTTCACTTTTAATCAATACAATTGAACCAATATTGGCATATTTTTGGATTTTTTTCAGTCCCCCATTTAAAAAGAACTAAATATTGAAGAACTTATTTAACCCATTTTCAGTAGCTGCACAGAGCTGTCCTGTGGAGTGGAAAAGTTACAAGATCAGAGCACGTACAGGATGTTTCTGGTTTTTTTGACTGGAATTTTATGTTAAGATTTTTTGGGGTTTGGGGATAATCTTGGAACATATCTCAGTAATAAATGAAAAACTCTATCAATAGGATCATGGCTGAAAAGGTGTACTTGGCCACAGTTTTGCAAGTACAATGATTTTTACTTTTAAGAGACAGAACTGTAGTGTGATCAAATTTAAGTAAGATCATATTAGATCTGAACCAGACCTCGTATTTCTGCTCCCAACTTGACTCAAAAATATTACATAGTCTGTTTTATTTAACATCCGTATAAAACAAAGAATATGTTAGACTGGATTTTTCACTTTATTTTAGATACGTAGTGCCTTGTAAAATTTCCTTATTTCATTTACACCAGATTTTTACTTGGATAATGTATAAATTTCAATGAAAATATAACTAATTTTTATTGATAAAGATTAACTTCTGATAAATGCCATAGTGTGAGGCCTTGCCTGCCTTGAAGTCAAAAGGAGAAACGTGATTGACCTAAATGGTGACTACAGTCTCTCATCAGCTTAGCTCCACTCATTAAGATCATAATCCACTGCAAGTCATGGGAGTCCTGTTGATTGCAATGGAGTTCATGCCAGCTGTGGATCTGATCTAGTGATGTCAGTGGGCCACTTGCAATGCACAAGCTATGTGCAGAAGCTTAGAAGAAGTAGCGCCTGGGAAAAAATGTTCTTCAGATATTAGAATAGGTCTTGACCTGCCTTAGTTCTTATCAAAACAACAGTTGTTTCATTTACATAAATAAAATGAAAACAATAACTGTGGGTGCCAAACACCATGTCTGTGACAATCTCAGCTGCTGAGGTGTCATCTCCATCGTTCTGTTTGGGCTTACCACTGCCAACAGGAAAGGAGGACAAAGATAGCATTTCAGACAATGAACTTAAGATGTGAGAACAGGATCTCTCTGCTTCACAGTTACAGCAGCAGTAACCTTTGTCAGCAAGGCTAAGGAACATGTGTGGTTACACTTGAAAACAGATGAGTAAGATTTTGCCAGAGACATTCCTCAGTACCTGCTTCCTTAATTGAACTTCAACTCAATCCTGTACCTGAAAAATAGATAATGCTTATGTAAATAACAACCAGAAAGCTATTCTATGGACTGTGGTTTTGTGCTTGGGGTTTTTTTATTAATTGGACCTTGAAACTCAATAACAGAATTCCTACAGCCAAATATATTACTTTAGTAGAGCTGAATTCAAGTTTTAAGCTCTCCACCTCTGGAATCTTGAGCTGGAATATTATTCATGTCAAAAATAAAAATTACTACAGTGACATGAACCTACTAACAGGAGCCTTCCATCTCTTCAGTAGGATTGTTGGTTTCTGTTTAAGTGAAGGCCAGGGACTTGAACAGTAGGGATATTTGAGCCCAGGACTCAGGTGCATTAGAATAAGCAGAGGATGCTCAACAGTTTCCATTTCTAAAATATTATATTAGATTTTGTGAGACAAAGAAACCAATGTAGGACTCCAATCTACAAATCAATTAACATTCATATAGCAAAACACTTAAATATATGCTGCTACTAAAAGAAGAAATCCAGGATATTAATGTGGAGTTAATTGCTCCTGTCCATTTGAATGTATCCAGCACTCTCTCCCCATTTTGTAAATGGAAATTGAGACAGAGGCTGAGTGATCCACTTCTGCACACAACAGTAAACAACTGTGTTAGTTTAAGACATTTCTTGTTCCATCTGTTCTCCCTTTTCCTTTGCCAGAGGTTGTTGCCACCACTGCAGGAAAAGAGGTTTGCTTATTCCCCAGCTGCTGCATTTCCTATTTCTGCCTCAGTGCAAACTTTGACAGCCATGAAGTTAATAGCCAAATTAGAATGGCTGAAGTACAGTCACATATTCTTTTTGCCATTATTGAGACTGGGTTAGTTATCTGCAGAAGGGAGGTGAGGCAGGGAGCTCACACTGGTGATGTGCAAAACTACTCCAGCAATGATAACCAAAACTAAATCTTGGAGCTTGACAATCTAACTCTACAAAAGGACAACTATGAGTCCCTCAAAACCCTGGATGAAAATCCTCAAAAATCTTGTTTTGTCAATGAAAGTGCTCCTATGAAATAGTTTTCTATTTTCCTAGGTTTATAAGTGCTGGGCTGGCCAGTTTATCCATCTTGATAGAAGCAAACTACCCCATTATCCTAAGATTTATCAGGATCTACAAAGTGTCTGTCATGCCTGGATCTCATTCATATAGATCTCACAGACCACACTTAATAGACTAAGGTCTGCACAAACACAGGCAGGAAAGAATACAGTGCTTTTCATAACACAGAGGAATACGCAGAGGATTTTGATACATTATGGGAGATTTTTTGTTTATGTTCTTCCCAAGCTGAAGACTTCAAAGTCCATCTCACAGTATCAGAAAGCCAAAACTTGTTTTGGGTTTGGTGATGTCTCTCTGTGCTACAGAGCTGTGATAGATGGCCACCAGATAAAAACAGCTTATAAAAGGACAGGATGCAGTTCTTCACCTCAGTTTACAGGGCAACACAAATGGTGGAGGGAAGCAGGTAGCTAGGCTTTAACAACTCCTCTATTGGCTAGGTATGTACTTTATTCTAGGAATTCACTGAAATTAAATGCATTTTGTGAATAGAGTTCTGGTGAAGTCACAAGGGAAATCTACGGCGGACCTCAACAGCAAGTTTCTCAGTTCAGCTAAAGCCCCAAGCACTTGGCTGAGTTTTTTCTGAGCAAGATTTTTTGCATCAAGACTATTCAGTAACCTCAGTATTTCCCCAGATCATGACCATCATCTTCCAAGACAAAGATCTTAATTGCTAAAGTGTACCTAGAAATGCAGAAGAAACCTATCATGTTGTTAGTCTTTATTGAATTAGTATGATGGCTGTCAGAAGACATAGACTGTACTCTTAGGCCAGCAAAGTTATTTGTCCATCTGCAATAATGGGGGGTTAAATTCCCAGTTGTTGAAAACAGTCCTAAGAGGAGATTAAAAAAAATTAGGATTTTATACTCGTAAGGAGAAAATTACAGAGTGGGCTGAGATGAAGGGGTGCAATTTTGAGTGAGGCAAGGGGAACCAACAGACTTTGTTTCATTTTGGGAAGTAATACCAAGACTATTTTTGGTATTTTGAGACCCTGCCTAAACTCATGTGGCAAGACTGCTGTATGCCCATGCATATGCATATTCCATTTGGCAATACACTCAATACGGCACTCAGCCACCTACTAAATAATAGAACTTAAAAATGGAAAATCAAATGACAGAAAAAGCTATTTCCAGGTATTTAATCAAAGGGAGGATCAGAGTACAAAGCTCAAGACAGGCCCAGCACACAACTCTGGCTGAACTGTCACTCTATAGCGGGCTTCAAACATCTGCATTACTTTGACTGAAATACCATGAATAATTTATAATAGAATACAGAATTTAAGAAAAATATATTTTAGAAAAATTAATACCCCACAGTAATCACCTGGCTTCATTTTTATTAGCGAGATGCTCTGGGGTAGAAAACATCATTGATTTTATGAACCTTTGGGGATGTTTCTTTTTAAAAATTAACATTTCAGCTTGATATTATTTTAGTATTTACCACTCGGTATTGTCTTAGATGTCATCTTGGCAAAGGGCTCCTAAACAACTGCCACTTTTAGCACTGCTGCCAAAAGGCCCCCTTTCACAATAAAGCATGCTGTGCTTTGGCAGGAAATCAATAAAGTGAAAATCTGTTCTCATCATCCATACATTTACCATCACAATCAACAATCAAAGGCAAGACCTGGGTTCTTTATCCACAGGCTCCAGCCTCCCAATTTTCTGCTATGAAAGGCAGCATAAATTAGAACCCTTGGTTCCTGTTAGCTGGGCTTAATGGGTATGATTTATGAACCATTAAATGAGGTTATGTAAATTGATCCTTAGCAGAATGCTAGCACACAGGTGACAGGTGCAGTACATTTGAATGATGAGTCCACAAGGGTTCTGTTCAAATCAGATTTCAGTGACATTCAGTTTTAGGAAGGAGAAATATGTTGTCAACAAGGAAGTGATTTAAATAGTGCCCTGGGTTTGTCAGCAATTATGCTTTTCTTCTTAATTGCTGCAAACTATATAAATTCTAATAGGAAATAAATTACTGATTTACCAGTTAATGACAAGGGGGTACAGACAAGAATGGTTTAAACATTAAAAAAAAAAAAAGCCTTGTGAGGCCATATTCAGTAATGATTTCATTTATCATATTAAAGTTAACAGCTGCTTTAAAGTCACACAGTAAACTTTGACATGAGCTAAGTTATATAGTTTTTATTGCTAAGCTGAAGGGAATTGGGTTTGTGCAACAGCTATGAATGTTCTTAAAAGGATGAAATCATAAATTTGCATAGAAATTAGGATAAATTTTGCTTGCTGTTTTTGCTTTCTTTTAATCTTAAAAACCTTGTCAAAGATCAGATCACATTAACTGTGTTTAAAGTATTCTGCCTTATCCTGACAGGATTTTTATATTAATGATGAAAATAATCAAAACTAATGATCTGATGTTTGATTTATTTCCTTCTCATGTCCACTTAAAGTGACCATAAGGATTGATCCACTGCCTCATAATAAAGTTTTGATAGGAAAAAATGGAATTGTTCTTGTATGACATTTACATCAGTGTCATCACTGTTCAGACTGCTTTGGTCTGGGTAGGTGGGTTCTTGGAGAACCAGACATATTTACGTGATTTTAAGTTCTTCTTTTCACTAGTCTGGTTAATAGCATGTTCCAGCTTGCCTGGCATACCTCGGCTTAATGAGTGTTTGCATCTTTGTTTGAAATGGAATGGAATGAAACAGCAATAGGAACAAAATAGCATGGATAAATTTGTATGTAACTCAAGGCTTTGAGGGCAGCAGGTCTAGAGGAAAGATTGTACAGGCAGGTACTTGAAATATATAGGATAGTAGGATGGTGTGAAAATATTTTCAGAGACTTAGCCATATTAGATCATTTTCATCTGTGGAAGAAATTACACAAGATGAGGGAGAAAGAGATAAAACCCAAAATATTAGTTACCTGGGGAGACTACTGAGATCTAAGAAAATCTGAAAAACCTCAAGACATTTACTTGTGTCTATTTTTGCCAACATGTTCATTGGCTGTGTATTTCCTGTTTTTTTCAAAATTCAGTGAAGTTTTTTCAAGCAACAAGCATCAGTTGCTAATTGAATTAGCCTCTCCTTTTGTGTTTTACTTCAATGGAGATTCCCTTCAAGGTTCAGCTGCTTACTCACTGCATTGTTCTGCTCAATGCTCATATGTCGCTCACTGCAATACTTCCCCTTTCACAGAAGCTGTCACTTTTATTTCTGTGAAGAGGATCATCAGGAGTGAGTCCAGAGTGTGCAGTGCTTTTGGGGGTGTGGAATGCAAATTAAAAGGATCACAAGGTTGCAATGTGGGTAATGCAGAAAAAGCATGATGCAGTTTCATCTGTGAGGAGATGAAGTACTGGGATTTATTCTGGGTATTAAGGAAGAACTCCATAGCCTTCCAATCAACAATATAGAACACAGCTACATGGAAAGAATAAAAAAGACAAGTGCTAAAAAGCTAAGGAAAACTGCACTGCACTTGTCTATGTTAACCTCACTCAGTATCTTCTGTGGCTGCACTGCCAAACAGTCTTCATCATACAGGACCTGCTGGTGCTTTGGAAGATCCTGCTTCTGTTTCACACTTACAGAAGGCACTAAAAATGTACATCAAGACAAGACAGTTATTTTAAAGGTATTAGCCTGATCTAGTCAAGGTTAACCTTTCCCACCATATAGCTTGAAGTTGCCACCTTAAAGTCACCATGGCAAACACAACACTACAACTCTAGATACAAAAAAAAATTCTTGTGTTTTATTTTTTTTTTTCTCATGTGGAAGTGTCTCACTCAATGTATGAGAAGGTTAATCTTCATGGCATGCATTACTGCTGAGTTTTTCTCTCTGTCCACCCTGCCTACTGCATATGCCATGTTCTCTGACAGTTCCCTTCTTCTCTGACAGGGGCAAAGCAGATGTGGCAAAAAACATACAAGAGGAAAAAAGATGAGCCCTTCTGGGTACTTGTGAGCCCTCCTCCAGCCTGTAGTCATTGCCCATTTAGATAATTCCAGAGCTGTATGCAATTTCTCTATTAACTTCTGCTGCATTTATTTTGCATATAGTTGTTCCATCTTCTCTTGAACCCACATTAACTTCAGCAAGACATTCTAGGTATCAGCTCTTCTCCTTTTGCTTCTTTTGAGCCTGAACCCATGTGCAGAAATTCAAGTCTCAGGACTTGAAGCATGATTAATGCTGAAGCACTGACCTAGAATGAGGATTTTCGTTTCTGGTACCTTGTATTTTTACATTTTAATACACAAGCAATTTCTGTGTATGGTATAGAGACAGTCCCAGACATATATAGAATACATATATCAAGACATAAGTAAATATCTGAAATCCTGACGTCTTCTACAAAACATCCTATGGGGATTCCAAATGTATTCACTCTGGGTTTTATTACTGAAGGAGCATAGCCCCAGTAACTGCCTATTGTAAGAAAGGGGGCAGCATCTCATCATTTTCCTGCTGAAAATGGGAAGAAAATGGTGCCCCAAACTGTATTTTGTAGAGATCTCCAATCAGCTTTGGGTAGAATGGGGTTCTTGACATTTCTTGGAGGTATGTTTTATCCTGGAGTGGGTTTCAATATAAAGCCTATATGAAGCTTTATATTGGACAATAGACAATATTGGCCTGAACTGGTATAACCACACAGTGCAGAACAGCTTTAGAAAGTTAGAAGCTCAGGTTTGAAAGTAGTCTGGTTGTGTGAGTGCGACACAATGATGCAGGGAAGCCAAAGCTCATGAATTAACACTACCATGGTAACAGAAGTTAAAGGATGCAAATTCAGTTCAGAGGTTTTTACATTATAAAGGAAGAAGAATATGATTTAAGTCCCTCTTAGACCTAGTTTTGGGTTCTTCATAAAGACTCAGACCTGTGCTGCTCCTTCTCTGACAGGTGATATTACCCTTCCTGTGTTCCAGAGGGGCAAGCAAAAGTCAGGGAAAGCGCATCCCATACGTACAGCCTGGTTGTCCAGGAAAGGGAATGTGGCAAACACTCTGCTTATTGAAGTTTTCTTTTGTACCAGATTTACGGGTTTATTTTGAATGAAACCAGTCTAGAGGAGAGAGATTTATGCCCACCCCTACCTAATACCCTTCTGCAAAGAGTTCTCCAGTATAAAAGCACTTTGAAATTCCATAATGAAGACTTAGGCACTGCCATTAAAGCCTAAATTGACAATGGAAAGTAAATACATGTGTCTAGTTTGAAAGACCAAGGACTTAATTTTGTTGTGTGTTAACTTCTCAAGGCACTTCATTTTTACAGTAGGGTTTCCAAGGGATCTAAGATGCAGAGGTCAGAGCTTAGTACAACAGTGAAGCACAAACATGATATTTTAAAAAGTAACAAAATAAAAATAGCATCCTTTTGTGAAAATGATGCTTGTGACTTCTTAGCATCACACAGGAACTCCATGGAAGAATTTAGGATAAGAAGCAATTAATTAGGACAGCATTTCATTGCCTTAGTCATCAGGGCCCTGAGTTCCTTCCTACAATTCCCTTTCTCATCAACTGCATGCTTTCTCAGGCTTTAGAAATTAATGAGATAAGGTTACTAAGGCAGCCATATCCTGAAACATATAAATTGCATTCATCCTCAGAGTAGTCCCTATGTACAGTGAATTAAGATTAGGTTTTTCATGCTGGAAAAGTTTACAAAATCATGGAATTAAACAGTGCATTACTGTATTTTTAATAATAAAAGCAGTCTTAATTCTGGTAATCCTTAGTTTGAGCACCCTGCTCAAATATATGACCTCTATACAACTCTTTCTATGTGGATTTCTTTAAACTTTGGGGTTTTTATACTTTCCCAAATTATAAAATCTTAGAATTTGGAAAGACAAACTTTTCATTGAGTATTATTGCATGATCCCACAAGGAATAGGTTCTTCAGTTGGAATGAAATATTTAGGGTCACAGAACCTTTTGCAGCTGATCAAAAGATAGATGAGAAAGTCATCTGAAGTTCTGGTCCTTATGGAGCCTGTCTCATGCAGACAGCTTCCTTCTTGGGTCCCTTCCTCTTTTGCAGTCTTCACTGTGTCATTTTGACTCTTTCAGCACCATCCTCCCATCTCCAGTTTCTGTCCTGTTCCTAACTTCTTTCCTAACTGTTCCTCTCCCTTTACTCATCCTACTTTATTCTTCATGTTACCGTATCATACCTGCTGTGCAACACCCTGAAAGCCCCGGGGTTTCCTGCCCTCAGCTAAAGTGCCAGCCATTGTAACACTCATCTCTCTCAGCCTCTACCAGCTCTGTCCCAGGTCTACTGCAGAGAACATCTAGATCAGTACAGCATATAAAGGCTCCAAAAGTCACAGAGCAATTTCACTATGAGGCAGAAGGTACAGAAGCCCTAAGGCCTGATCCTCAACTCAATTTTTTTCAAATGTAGAAGATTATTATCACAGAGTTGGTGTCCTAGATCCTGGGCATTTATGCTGGAGCCAGGACTACAAGATTACCTCACCAGGCAACCCCCATTTTGTTGGTTAGAAAAACTGCAGAAGGGTCCCTTTTCCAGCAAAGAGCATGGAAAACTGACACATTATGTCAAAATTGCTAAATGAACACATAAAAGAAAAACAAAAATCTCAACAAATTTAATTGGCTAAAATGCCTTCAGCTTTGTATTCTGAATTATTTCATTTCCATGTACACAAGTCACAACATAATCTCCCATGGTGAGACCCACAGACTCCAGACCCACAAAGCAGGAAAGGCTGAGACACCACGCTGCTATGAAACTGCTCCAGTGGGAGCATTTCAGTGTGGTTGTGGAAGAGCAGGAGAGCAGGAGACCAGGCCGTTGTCTCAAGTATCATTAACTGGCTTTTCTTGAGGAGTGATTGTAGTCCAGAGTGAGTATCCATTTAGCTTGTCACTGACTTTTGTCTCCTCATATCAGTTTCTTTTCTTATTCCAAATGACTCATGGAAGAATCTATTTGGAGGGAAGAGGTTCAGATAGGAAGGGAAAAAAAAAATCCTTCAAAAATCACTTCCTCAACTATTTGCCCCTGTCTTGGCTTCTTCAACAGATTTTTCTCTCTTCTGCTCCTTGAAGCAGTAGAAGACAAGGAAGTATATTAATTTTGGTTATTAGCACGTGTTTAACAACTTCGAGCATTCACAAAAGGATTTCAGACCCAATTTTTATAATTACACCTTACATTTATCTTACATCAATCATCTAGATATATTCCTGTTACGAATGTTTTTTAGCAAGATGCTTCATACAGGATAAATCCTTATATGAGCAAATGGTAGCAGATGTCAGAGTGATTTACTAAACTTTTATTTTTCATCCCACTAGAAATGAATATAAGGTCATAAGAATTTACTTTAGGTGTATATATATATATTTATTAAGAAGTTTTATCAGCTTCCTGAATTTTGTGTCTAATGTCTAGTATTACAACCTAATTATGTTGCTTCTTTTTCATATGAATAAATGCTCTAAAAGGACAAAATTTTTTTCTCAAAAGCTAAGAGTTCCTGGTAATTAATTCTTTGCTGTGAGCTTACTCAATTATTAAAAATAAACCCAAAAATCTTTCAACAAAACAAATGACAACAGCAACAGCAACAAAACTTTGCCATGAAAAGCAATGTTTTTCAGATATCTCAGGCAGCCTATGGGAGCTATATATTCACACAACATCCACACGGTATTCCCAGCAGTGTGCATTGTACTTATGCTGTAATTTCTATACTTGCATGCTCCACGGTCAGTTTTTTTCCTTCTGTTTTGGAGACCAGATAAAGTGGGTGATATGCTCTGCTCTGGTTCTCTTTACTCTGCATCCCATGCCTTGACAAAGATGCTTCACTGTTTCTTAAATCTTCCCTTTGACATGAAACACAAGTTATGTCAGTTATTGGTGATGTGCATCCCACACTCTTTCAGTAAAGGCTGCAGCAGAAGAAGAAAGCAATAGCTGCAATGGAGACTGTGAGCATGGCTTGCCATTCACATCCTCCTTGGCACAGCACCAAGTAACAATTCCTCATTACTAGTGAAATTCAGAGTAGTAGGGCAACAAAACAAACCAAGGAGAATGGCATAGACCAGTCTTCATCTTCTGCATGGTGAGGAAATTTTTGTTTCTTAGAAGAGGTTCAGTAGTAGATCCTTTCAGTAATAGTCATGATCCTTTCAACTTTTTTGCAAATGCAGAAAATGCAAATTTCACTGCTATTCGGGTTTTTTACTGACAAGTTCTGAAAAGACCGGAAAGTCAAACTCAGAATAATTTATTCTAAAGCCTGTGTTATGATTTTAATTTTATAAAGTAAAAATAGTGATCCCAAAATGCTGGGAGCATTTTTGACGGAAGTGCTTTTTACTTCTGCACTTTTTAACCAGACTCTTTAAAATTTCTTCTCAGATTTATTACTGCATGTGCTAATTTCATTCTCCCTTTATGACTGGTTTGGCAGCCAAATTTTTCATGTGCATTTGGCTTGATAATTTCTACTTTGGCAAAATTTTAGCAATTTATTTGCACTAATATTAGTAGAATAGCACCTGCCTCATGCTTGTCCCAGTCAAGAAGGTTCTGGCTTTGTATTTTAGGACTTTTGTAAGTGACAAATTTTTGTGCTGTTTGCTTGAAACTCTAGCAAGGATAGCACTGAAAGAAAATTACTCTTCTACAGCTTTATATCATGAAACAATGGCCACTGTGAAAGGAATAAAGTTGGTCAGTAGGAAACTAACTTCCACCTAGTGGCTTTCCAGAAAACTGCCATAATAGTGAATTTTTTGAGAAACTCAAATTCCTATTTTTACATAATTTGGAGGTAATTCTGCCACCACAACCCATTTTCAGTTTTCAGTCAACTCAAATATATTACCTACATACTTATAGTGCTTAATATGTAGTTCATGGTAATTTCAGTATCATCATGCTTTTGGATTTATCATATCATCAACATCATTCTGAAAAACTTTAGACTAAAACTTCTTATGATTGCTCATGGCAGACTGATTTTATTCCAGCTTTTCTATTTCATATTGATAACATATTTAAACACCAACTATACTAATATCCCCATACCCACTTCAGAAAGAGCTCTCTGTATTATCTCTGTACTTAAACTACCAGCTCATCAAAATTGTATACACAACCATTTGGGTAGTGTGGCTTAGTGGAATATAAATGACTCATAAATCTGGTAAGATATGAATCTACTGTTTAATTTAAAAAGGAATTATTCAGGAGTTTAGTATTATACACCTACCAGAGCTGAATAAAGAAAAACTCCTAGAAATGAAAACTCAATACATTATTTCTCATGCCATTGAAACAATAACTATTCTGGATCAGTGATTTTAATATTAATTTGCATGAGCTGAAAATCTGCCACTAGGCTACTCTGAACATTTTCTTTTCTCTGTAATGCATGTAGTAAGAAATTATCTAGGTAAGTTACTATACTGTGCAACTAGTGTCATAAAATTCATGTTGCTTATCAGAGATGTATGTATTGGTTGAAGAAGGACATGGATAAATGGCATTGTCTGATAATTAGTTTTGATTAAATTCAAAAAAATTCTGTCTGTGGGCTAAACTCCAAAACATAACCCAAATATGTGATTTTGTAATGGTAATTTTTTTTCCAAACAGAGTAAGCAGTAGATATAGTATAGAAAATGTATAATTTTAAATCTAGGAAGCAAATAGAGAATTCCATAATGAGCTGCAGTGAAATTAATTTTATAATTCTTAAATATCTAAGATAAGATAGGTGCAAGAAACTCAACAAGCAGAAAAAAACCATGGCAATTACAAAAAAAATCAGATTATTTTTCTTTTCCAGTAATCTAAACACTAAAGTACTTAGTAATATAAACAGGGAAAATAACCATTTCCTGCTCCTGTCTTGTCCTTTATAGAGTCATGTAGGCTCTATATATTTTTTTTTCAAAATTCTTAGAAGGTGACCGTGGCATATTCTTTGAATACCATGAAAAATTATGCAAGATGTAAAAAAATGAAATTCTTCTTTTTAAGTTAACAACAATTCTCAAAACTATCAACACATGTATTTAACTAATTTACTACAGATTTCCTGTCAAGAAAATGCATAAATATTCATCTCTTAATATTATCAATGTATAGGCACTTGTATTTGCAACGCTATCTTAAGGTGGCTGACCACCCTGCACATAACTATTATGTACTCTGATTACAGAGTACATAATAGTATGGGGTTTTGTCAAAAAAAGAGTACCTGGGGTTTTGTCAAAAAAAAAAAAAAAAAAGAAGGAGCACAGTCAGAAAAGTCAAATTTGGTTAAATTTGGTTAAAATGTTTCAACTGCCATTTAAATAATTGTATTTTGTGCTCACAATGCCTATCCTAGAGAGAACAAGGTAAGTTTATATTTAATTTTGTGTGAAATGGGTAAAAAAGGAGTTCAGAATCAACCCGCTCTGTGAAAACTTTGAATGACTAATCCAATCTGTTGACTGGGAGTCAGGGGAATGGAAATATTTCAAACAAGCTAATTAAAATAAATGAACATTTTTTGAACCAGATAAATACTATTTTCATTAGTATGGACTTATCAGTGGTGGTTTTAGTAATTTTTCCTAGCACAATCCCTCTTGATGTATAATATTTAAGCCACTATCTTTTAAGTGTGCACTGTGTGGACAAAGTCAAACCCATTACGTGAAGTATAACAGTACCATGTGATGAGAATGAGGCTTTAAGTGTATGATGGAAAACCCACAAATTCTGAACCCTGACCGTGGCTTCTTTGAAGCAGAATGACCTTTAAATGTAGTAGAAATTCTTATTTTGAAGGGTGGTGAGATCCTATTACTCTCTTTCAAACCAGCAAGAAAGAGGAAGTTATCCCAGCAGAAGCAGGAATGATGGGAGAGGAGATGGAGGCCTCTAAAACGGTGCCTCTCTTCATCTCCTTCTTACCTCACCTGGGTGTAAACCTATGCAATTATATTTTCAAAATCTTCCATTTTTATTCGGATGTGTGTAATGAGATGTCAGGCACAGTTAGAGGACTGCAGTGCATCCATTTCTATCTCTCTTAAGTTTTCATTACAGCTCAGAAGTAGAATGTCAGTACTTGCTTATTTACTATAATGGGTATATATTTATTCAGGCTAGTGAATTGCAATTAATCTTGTTTATGGAAGGAAAAATTAAACAATTAAGCAATCAAACAAACTGTACAAATTAATCAGAAAAGATTACAAGAAAAAAAAAGTAAAAGGCATATGATTCCTTGACTTTGTTCCAAAGATTTTAAATTATATTTTGGAATAAGGAAAATCCAAACTACAAGAGCACATAAAAGGTTTTAGACAAATAATTTTAGAATTACAGGAGATTTTTCACATTATAAAATGGAATTAAATCTCATTTAATAATTATAAGCAATATAAGCAATTCTCAGTACTGTGAACTGATAGATTTAATATCATAATTCTGGTGGACTTCAGTGAAAATAAAACCTGCATATTCCCACATCCTCCAAATTATGCAAATAAAACACTCTGTAATTCATAAAAGCCTTATTAAGGTTTTCAAAAATTCATCTGGAAACATCTGGCTATAAAACAGCAAATGACAAAGGTTGAATGCAAACAATATCAGCAGTGAGAGAAATACATAACTGTGATAGAGTCTGACACCCAGGTGAGTCCTGCTCCTCAGCACTAATCTTAGCCAAGTCCTGCCTCTGGTTCCAGCAAGAGAGACAATATACAAAGAGCTAGGAGAAGAATATTTTAAAATATTTCTGGGATGGTTATTTTCACAATAGATAGTGAAGGAAGATTATTTTTGTTCCAATGGGAAAAGTGATGGAACTTGAAAGGTTTGTGTTGCTCTAAAAATGAATACATTTTCGTAAGTTTTTGTGTTTTATCAAAATCCAGACACATCCATCACCTTTATTTCCTCTCTTTTCTGACAATAGAATACTAACATCAGTTGAGTTTGGGTAAAAAGAAAGAATTTTATTACTAACTGCCCCCAAAAAAGTCAAGATTTCCATTTCTTCAAAAGAATCACTGCTACTAATGTTTTTCAGAAAGACTACATTTTAACAACAACCAAGCTCCAAAATAATTTCAATTGAAAAAATTGACATGAGACCTAAATATGCTTAGTTATTGTTTTTCATATGATGTAAATAAATACCAACATCTTTGCACACCCAAAATCTGAACTTTTGCTTTCCACCTGAGTGGAGGGAAGGGGGTTGTGTGCACATGTGGTGCACAAGTGTACGAGCGTGTGTGTGTACACACCTGTGTATGTGTCTTCTGGGACTGATCCATGCATACAGGGGTGAATATAAATGGTTTATGGTGTATTTTACAATGGGGAGATGTAGATGTTCTATAATTAATTACCAGAAGTATCTAACAGCCACTACAGCACTCCACTATGTGGTACCACGAGCTAGACCATAGAACAGATTTATAAATCCATTGCAGGAAGTACACAGAGACAGATGGCCTTCAAGAACCATGTAACAGGAATGCAAGTCGTAATGCCTGCTCTTCTCTTCAAAACCCAGTTTCTCCTGTTGTCACCAGTCAAGTTGAAGTACTTTATATTTACAGCTTAAAGCTCTAAAATTGATTATTTTATTACAGCATAGTATCATGATACTGGGATATGAAGGCTAGATGATTTATTCACTTTGATGCAAGTAAGGAAAGCTTTTATTTTTAAATTTCTACCACTCAGTGCAGTGCGTCAAACAATCAGTTTTAATATCTTTAGGGTTAAGTGCACTCTTGTAATTTAGAATTAAATGATTTTTATTAAGCACTTTTGCTGAATATCTACAAGCTTTACAACTCTGCTGATTAAGGATCTGACAGTGACTGGTAAAGCAGCCACCTCCACGAATTAGGGAAGCATTAGGGAATGCATTCTGTCTATGTTCCTTAGTACTTAGGGAGTATTTCAAAATAAGTGCAATTTCTTTAAAAATGTAGTCATAAAACTACAAGTGAGTCAATGTATGTGAAAACCTAGTGTTTGCATTGCACAGCAACATCTTTAACAGATTAAAGGTATTTTTGTCTAGAGTGAGGACAGATAAAATACCCCAGGGGTGAAACTTAAAGTGCAGAGTTTCTGAAATATTCCCCTGTAACACTGAAACATCTAAATGCAAAGCTAGCTCTGAATAGCCAAGGTCTAATGGCCAGATTGCTAGTGACAGTCCAGATTTGAGGAAGGCCTGGCCCAACAGCCTGGGCACAGGACTGGGACCAAGGAATGCCCACTGCATGCTGATATTAACCTCCTCTGCAAGCTTGCACAAGCTCCTTTATTTCCAGAGATGTTGCTCCCTCTGCACTCTCATTAACTTCAATGGGAGCCAAGAATGCACAGCACCTTTGAAAATCAAGCGGCTAAACTCACAGCTTCAGTTACCCATCTATAAAATGAGGCTAAACCTTTCTTACCAGTCTCATAGAGCTGTTGTGAAGATTAATTAGATAATGACTGCAAAGCCCTTTGAACGTGAAAAGTACCAAGAATTGTTGTTACCAAATGATGGCAAAGATTGGGCTATTCTTCATTGCTGTCAAATAATAATAAAGAGATGTGCTAGTCTAAGAAAAGGAGAGGTGGGAAATAAAGGGCAATAATGGCTGCTGTTGTTTGCGCATATGGTACTGAATAATCTTTGCAAGAAGAAGCCAATCTTGTAAAAAGCTATCTACTGTAATGGTGCTAGGGTTATTGACAGGTCTGGCTATAAGTGCAGGTTCCATTAGATACATCAGCCACAATGTATTCGCGGCAAATCTCACTGATGATTGCCCTCCTGCAGAGGGAGAGATAAGACAAACTATGATTGAAGTAAAAATGTAAACAGTTAAAAAAAGAAATAGAAGTCAACCACTGCTCTCCCACAGGGGCAAGGACCAAGGATTGTTGCACCTGCAAAGCAGTAATAACATCAAATGTTAATGTGATATACGATTGTAGCACAGATACTGCTTCAAGCTCTTGCTGAAGAATTTATGTTGTTTTGTATTTTTATATGTATATTGAGTGAAGTGCACTTTCCTAGTCTGGGGCAGTTCAGGGCACAATACTGGCAAACTGAAGGGGTTTCACATGAGTCAAGTTAACAAGAGCATTCTATGGCAGCACAAGTTATACTTGTGATTTTTATAGGTCTCCAGCAAAAGCCTCTGAACTAATACCGACCCTCTTAATCTCAGGGTTGTGTTATGAAGTATATGTGCTATGTTTTTCTCTTTTGTGTTTGAAGTTGATATTAGACCCATTACTGTAAAAATATATTATTAATTTATATCAATGCATGATATAAATTCTTCTGTTTGGCAACTGGAAAGAAACTGAGTGATATCTAGGTGCTAAAAAAGTACCTCCTATTTTCCCAGTGATAAGGAATGTTTACAGTAAACACCAACATTAAATAATGCTCAGATCTGAAGAATGGCATAATATTAACCCTAGAGTTTTAAAGCAATTGGTCAAAGAGGCATTCTAAGGTTGATTTATGTGTGTGACTTAAGAAATAATGACGTTTGTGTGGCTGGCCCTTCATCTGGCCATTAGTTCTCCTTTTCATCCCCACATTTTACCCCATGCCCAAATAATTTTCACCCTTTGGGTTAGTTGATGTAACATTCAGCAGAGGCACAGAAGTGGCAAAGAATGAATTTCCTCCACATTTAATTAAAATAAAATACTGTCTGGGTAGAACAGAAAGCCTATTCATGGCACAGAGGAGAATTCATTGTCCCTTACACTTAGGAGCAGCCAGCTTATTCAGTGATCACACATGTACTAGCCAGCCAGCCAGCGTGTCTGTGCCAGATGTGCTGGCTTTTCCCCAGCTGGCAGGATAAAATACAGAGGTAGAGAACATGGAAAGAAGAATACAGAGAGCATGGAGTACATGGCACTTTTGTTGTACTGGACATGTACTGGAGATGGAAGAGAGCTGGGGAGAAGGATGACTATATCAGAAATAGAAGACACTGGAAGGAGTGCACAGCAGTGGTGTGGTGAGCTAGGTGATGTGATGGAGGAGAGCTAGAAACACAGAGGGAATGACATGGCACTACTGTATTGGGAAAGATTTAGATGATGTGGAGAGAGTTGGGATGACAGCAGTGACTGGGTGGAAGATATAACTCCAGAGAAAAGACTATTTAATTATTTCTACTCTTCATGGAACAATCTTTTAAAAATACTGTAATGTTCTCAAACGTCTAGTGATCTGGAAGTCATTGAACACATTACCATTTATCAAAAATGCCTACACATTACAAAAGTAAAAATCTAGTGACCTTATATTCATTCCAGACAAAATACTGGGATATGGAATAGAATGGGATCTAACCAGTAAAGCTACAAAGACAGTAGCATAATCCATTTCAGTGAATGAGTTTTCACAGAAAATTAGTGATAGAATTGATTACATCCTTAGATGAAATGAAAAGTTCTATTGCTAAAGGAAGTCACTCTGTATAACTGAGCTGTTTTACCTTGTACTCTGACCTTCTGGTTAAATGTGACACTACATAAAATTTGTGTAGCAAATTTTAACTGGCATGAAAAGGCTGATACAGCCAAAAAGTAATTGCACAGAGGGCATCATTATATAACGGGGTTCCACATAGATCTATTCTTAGTTCAGTGCTATTCAATATCTTTATCAATGAGACGGAAGAAAATAGAAACTTGTTGTTAGTAAAGGCTGCAGATGCCATATTCATATATAAGAAGTTAGTACGTGACCTGATTTTTAGACGCACTAAACATATTTAGGCAATGAAAAAGGAAGATTTTGGCTTAGAAGCTAAAGCCACAAAATATGTGGCTATTGCAGTGCCAAGCTTTAAAGCACCTTTTGGGCTAAACTCATCTCAAAATGGGCTTCATAACAGATGGTAGGAGAGAAAAGCCCTAACTAGCCAGTACAGAATGACCCTGTTCTTCAGTGCTTAGCCACTGATTTCTGATCTGTCAGTTCAGAAGGAAACTGCTTAGTCTTAAAACCCTCACAGAGAATTAAACACTTTATTGCTATTTCATACAACCAAGCTGTCTAGAAGTGAGGGTGCTCACTTGACCATATAGGCTGCCAGAGCTGAACATCCCTCTTTGGTGTCAGAAAGTTGACAGATGCACTTCTCAGGTTCTGGAAAGATGGCTTTGCCTACAAGTTTGTTTGGATGGAGACACTCTCCAACTCTCCAATTTAAGCTTAGGCATTATATAGAAGTGCTAGAAAAACACCACATATGCTCAGACAAGCATTAGATAATGTAGCTACTATCTCTTCTGCTCTCATCAGCTGATGGTGAGAAACAAATGACCCCAGTTTTAAAATAAAATTATTCCATGCCACCACAGGTGTTTTTGAGGCAAAATCTGGTGCAAGGGAAAAGCATGTGAATAGATAAGCTGGTGCTGGTGGTTTCTCTCTTCCTTTTTTTATAGGTATAGAAAAATAAAAAGCATCAGGATCCTGAACCTTTATGGTCTGCATAGAACATGATTAGAGTATGCTACCAGCACTGTTGACTTTTACATAAAACTTCACTTTCCATGGAGATCAACATAAAGAAGAGGATAGACAAAGATGGCATGTCTCCACCTCAGGGACATCTCATACCAAAATCAGAAGATAGAGAAATATCCCCAGATCTTGCAGATAAAACATGGCCTCAGAGAACAGAAGTTGTCCCTCAATCTTCACTGCCTTTCACTATCTTATATGTTCTTATTTCTCTCCTTCTATTAATTTTCTCTCTTGGGTAACGAATGACAGTTTTCTATCTCTCTCCACAAAACTTTCTTTGGGCTTAGGAGAAAAGCAAAGGCCTGGCATAGTCATTTCTGTAAACAGCAGATATAAATGAACTGGAGGAAGGCAGTGAAAAAAAAATCCCTACTAATAAAAAAAGCATTTTTATTAGTTCTGATAATTAAACTGGTAATAATAACAAAGCATGTTCAAACTACAGGTAGCTAGGGACAGAGGCTGTGCAGACCTGCCTGAGCCACAAGTTCATTATAGTGATCCTGGGCAGCTCACTCTCCAGATGCACTCCATTTTGCACTGCTGGAAGTACTAACTAGAGTGCCACATGCAGGTGTATTTTCTATAAAGTAGACCATTACCAGCAAAAAGTAAAGTGAAACTATCAATTCACTTAATGCTGAATACTTGTGAGCATTCAGTTGCTGCCA
Organism: Cettia cetti; assembly: GCA_013401135.1. NCBI lineage: Eukaryota > Metazoa > Chordata > Aves > Passeriformes > Sylviidae > Cettia > Cettia cetti. The sequence continues at coordinate 22,425 of VZUI01048465.1, read as the reverse complement.
CTTCTGGGCACTGATGACTACATTTGAATATCTGTAGATGTTTATGACCTGTATTCCAGGTTGTGACTACCTGATGAGCTGGCCTCCAAAGAGCTGGCTAAGCTCCTCTGTGGGCATTGCTGCAGTGCAGGACAGGGTCCCTCTGTGCTCTTTGAGAGAGCCACCAAGAGCTGCATTTTATCCTGTCTCTTGGCTTTTGTAGAAGTTTTGGAATCTATAAAGTGATTTTGGATGTTGTTTTCAGGGCCATTTTATAGGCCTGTTGGACTACATGTCTACAGTATGTTCCTTTATTTATACCTGTCTTTATTTTGAATAACTTCTGAACCAAGTTGTCCTAATGTCCTGCAATAACACAATAGCACAATAACTGTTTAGAAGAAGTGAGCCTTCCTTACATAGGGGATGCTATGGTGGGTGAGATACCCAAAATGGCCTTAAATGACTTAGCTGCAGTCTAGCCATTCCAGCACAGCTGTCAGCTTGGATCAATTTTCCCTTCCAAAAAAATGCTGCCATCAGGAGGAACGCTTTGTGGCTGAGCTATCTTGATCCCCCACTACATTTGCAGCAGGGATCTAGACTATTTATATTCTTCAGCAAACAGCAAGAAAAGAGCACTCCTGAACTGGGAACCAATGTGCACCCCATTCCTGTTGTAACTCTAACAGGAGGAGTTGGGTAGTCCTCTGGAAGAGTTCCTCACCTAGATGACTGGGTGGATGGATGCACTGTGGCAAACAGCTGCAGTCTGGTGACCTGTACAGCTCCAACAGAAGTCAGATATTTTATTAGAAATTGTAGAGTTTGAAATAAAATTGAAATAATTTTCCCTTACGTGATTTTTCTGCCAGTTTATGTATTTAAATACTTCTTCAACAAAGAATGGAGTTCTCCCCAGCAAAGGTAATTAGTAGCTATCAGCGTGCAATACAAAAATGTTTTTCTCATTTTGCTCCTACAAAGAGCACCACTGTGTATCACATTAACACTGTCTAATAGCAACAGATGACAGCTATAAAAAATCCAACAAGAAAATTAACAGTAATGCTTAAAAAATCATCACTAAAGACCTCATCTTGCTAATTGATATTTAGGATGAGCCATCAAATTAGTTCTTTGAAATAGGGCTGGCTGCTGTACTTACTTTATTGAGATTGCTATGTTGTAGACTTGTGATGGTATCAAGCTGTCAATAAATGCAAATTAATGACCATTGACACGCGGATGCCGAAACAACTACACCTATGTTATCACGTGCCCAGGAATGTCCTTACCATCTACACTGCCTAGTCACTTATCAGAGTGCATTTTGAGCTCTTTAACTGATAGCAAATGGGGAGCCTCAGAGCACGCAGCCTTCAGAGTATTATGGATAGCTCAACGTACATGGAAGCCTGACTTCATCCTGTCCTAAGAAACCACAAGTTTGGCCCAAACTGAAGCTCACATTCCACCTCAGAGTGACTCTACCTCAATACACAAAACAACACAGCACAAATGTTTCATCTTAATAGTGTCAAATGGCTGAGATAGGGACGCACAGCTTCTCATCCCAGTAGGAGGCTCATCTGCTTCTTTTCAAATGGAAATTGAATGGAAGAGACTACTCATTTAAAACAGTTACATCTGTGCAGAGATCACTGCCTGTTCTGGCAAGCTAGTGTGCAGGCCAGCCAGGTAAAATGCTGAGACATGCCTCAAGCAAGGCTAAAGATGGACAGTTGGTAGTTATGTACAAGAAGGTACAGTATCACCCACTGATGAAAAGGGGTATGCCTGTATTCGATCAAAGACTTGAATACAGGCATACTCTCAAAACAGCTGCAAATGAAATATTCAACCTATTCATCCTGTACAGGCAATATTAGGGATGGACTCACAGAAATCTCCATTATCAAGAGTCCCCACATAGCTACAATAAAACACCTCATGCCAAGGACAGAGTGTGAGATCACTGCCAGCAAGGAGTAACTATGCGGCACTCCATAGCCACGGCCAAGAACCTCTCTGTCCCTAAAAAAAGATGGAAAACAATGTTGAGTGGGCCCATGAGAGCAAACTCAGGGGAGAAGGATGGGAGTAGACAGGAAACTAAGAAAAATTTGTTTTCCAGAGAGATGCTGGCAGCTTCTGGCAGTTGGGGGGCAGGCAATTTCATGCTACCCCATACATTTTCTTCGTGCTCATGTGAAGTGAGGGACTGTTGCTTTAAATCCTCTTTGCTGTCTGTCTTCAAAAAAAGAATTGAGAAGAAATGTGTATAATTATACACAGAATATTAATCTTCTTCCTGGTGATCTACAACTGTAGCATATTCATCACACTGGAACTGCGCTCAAAAGTATTTTCATCTGATTAAAACAGCTGATTCATCGATGCATGTAATCCTTTGCTAATAGTATGTATATAAATGGCTCTTAACAATTTGCACATCAGTTTTTCCTCATTTTTCATTGTTATGTGATTTTTCTTATACACTGAGTGCAATTCTGAACTTTTATGTTTTGATTGAGCTTTTTGGAGAAGTAAGGTGCAGTGATCTAAGCTACAGATTGAAGAAGCTTGAAAACCTAACATCTGATTTTAGCTCTGGCCACAAATTCCCTTTGCAGCTTTGGATGATTCAGTCCAGTCTTGCCTGCTCTGGGATCAATTCTACAATCACCTTCAACCCTGGACCCACAATTTTTTTAGGAATTGTGAATACTTAGATTTGGTCACCAGCCATGTACCTCACTATTGCAAACTCTGCCACAGTTCAGGGTATGAAGCTCAGTCTGACTCCCATTGTACCACGCCTTTCTACACTTGCACATAAATGCACATCAGAAGATACTGATACACTCTCACCACAAACGTAGCCATTTGCTATTCCTTGCTTCTGAGTCCTTCTGTACCTCCTTCCTTTCTTTACTACTTATAAATAGGTAAGGAGACAAGACAAGGCTGCCAAATGATTCACAGCAGTGTCCCACGAGGAAACTTGGGAAAAATCTTACCTCTATGCTGATGAAATAGAAACCCAATGCTAACAACTTTTGTTTACACCAAACAGCCCATAGATATATGATGCAAACAAGAAATAATGGTTCATGGGGCTTCAAATGTCTGAGAATAACTATCATAGACACAACCTTAGGATGTATATTTGTAGCAGTCTCAACAACACTCTTGTCAAACTTTTCAAAACTGGAGCTCAGTCCTATAGGCCAGAGATACTACCAGTTAAAATTCTCACTACTTAAACATCTCTTTCCATGTTCACATGTTCACAAATTCTCAGCAGCAGCCCACTTTCAGCAGCAGCATGAGGCCTCATGCCCACTTTCTCTTGTTCACAGCAAAAACCTGGGTGCATTCCACCTATGCCTTTTGAGAAATCTGAAATAGCAGCTGTGTTCAGAGAATGTGAACTGTGTACCTAGGAGACTGATTCTGTCTGTGGAAATTGCTAGATATTTATTTTATTAAAAATAAAGACACGTATTTGCCTGCTTTTTGTACCTTACCTTGGTGATCAGAGCACTTCTCCCAAGTTCAGCCCTCTCCTTAGGCTGAGAGACAAAGCAAGGTCAAAACCACATCTCCCAAGAGCTTCACTGTTTGGCTGAAATCTGTTCTTGGGACACAAATTCTACATTGGTTGCAGGAGCTGTTAAATTCCTAAAATGTGTACAGTCTTGTGAGTACATGAGGAAATAGATCAGACTCCAATCCCCAGTTGTCTACATTTTTTCTTCAGAAATTACTGAAGCATTTCACACCAGGAAAGGATGCAGAGTTCTTCATCCCACATGGAAAGAAGTTTGTAAAGGGTTATTTATACAGCTGGAATTATGAGAATCTGGAAATCAGTCTTTCTTTTGTGTTAGCTCAGGCAGCTTCATGCTCACCTGCTGCAAACATTCTAAGTTAATGAACTCCTCCCATATCTTGATCCTGAGTAGTTAAAGACTTGTAATGCTCAGTAATATGATATCCAAGTGTCTTTATGAATTTAACTACTAGGACAAAAGTTTCCATTCTGAATATGCAAATGTCTTCAGTGCCTCTGAAAATTAGATCAAGTCTCTATCTAGTCAGTGCCTAATTTTACAGTTGATGTTCTGAAATGTTTGCCCAACCTCTGTATTTTCTGGTTTTTGTTTGTAAAAATGGAACATTAATACTTAATTGCTTCTCAAAACTTTGTGGGAATTAATGCTTCTAAAGCATTTCAAGAATGAAAAGGACCACATAAACTGACAACTACTGTAATTAAGTATGAATTATTTAAAATGAAAAATTTGTATTGCAAATGAAGTACTGGAGGAATGTATTGAACAAACCACCAAAAACTTCACAAAGATTACTAATCAAAACACAAGGCTTAGACATCTTGCAGTACCACCTCTTAACAAAGTACTGAACATTAACTGAGCTGTAGTAATTGACCATATATGCACATAGTCTTATTTTGATGGAAAGCAGCTTCACATGAAATATTTTACCTTGCATTTGGTTCAGCCAGGAGGATGCTTATGGTCACTCAGCACTGGCTTAATGAGGAGCTCTCAAAAGCAGTTTCATAGTAACTACTAGTGACTGACAGCCAGCTGCTGTCTTGTGTCCTTTTTTTGCAGTATCCAGACTTTTTTTCCTTTCCCTTTCCAAAAAAATAGTTTCTGTGGGGCAGTAACCACTGTTTTATTATATGACATAGAACAGTTGGGTTTAAACTCCTGTAGTGACATATGATCCAGTACAGAGAAATGTCAGTGTCACCACACTACTAGTAAACCTATCTGAAAAGGAATGTAACACTTCAGGGATGGAACTACCAAGCTCTTGGATTTTGTTCTGTGTACATAGAGCATACAGACCATGACACCAACAAGTGCACTAGAAGCATTGTTAATATCCAACTTTTTAAGCAGCATTGTTGTACATGCCCTACATCTATTCCCCCCCCCCCGCCATTATTTTGTATCTTAGTTCTGAAGCACTTAAAATGAAAGGGATATATATTAAATAGCAAGGAAATGTCTTTAACTTTTTGCTAGTGTTCTTTCAAAATTGGTTCCATGAACACTGTCTTTCAGTTTAAAAGACGATGCAGTAAACAAAGTGATTTAGCTCCTTTGAATTATTGTTAAGTTTCTTATTGGATTTTTAATACCTCTTTTGCTATTTGTAAAACAACAGCTCATTTAAAGAACATTTACTGTATGGATATAGAATTTACATTAAATACCTTAAACGAGTATATTCTAGGTGAAACATAGATGGTTTTGGGGAAGGGAAATGAATAATTTATCTATAATATGGTATAATAACATAGTCACATTTAATAAAAAACATTCCACTAATAAACAGATAACAATATTCAATATTTCTGAAACCCCTCACCCCCAAACAGGGGTGTTATTACTTCAAGTTTTGCAGACATTTTACGAAGTTTTTCTAGTCAGAAAAAGGCCTGATGGCTGGAAAATAGCCAACATAATGTCATTATTGAAGATGGACTCAGGGAACACTTCAGGAAATTATAGACCATTTAGTTTTGATGCCTTTTGGGAGGAAGGAATCTTAAAAAGCATTTTTGGACATTAAATGGGAACCATTTAGGAAAGCACAGCTTGATGAAGGATAGCTAATATTGCCTCAGGAATAAAAGGTCATGCTTTACCACATTCTGGATTTCTTTCAGGTTATACATAATCAGAGGACAAAAAGGTAACATACATTTTGTTTTCATTTTCAGAAAGTATTCAGGAAAATTTTAAATCGAGGACTAATATATTGTACTATGACGCTGGTAAGGGAATAAAGTAAGTAATTTTTCTAAGAGGAAAACTTTATTATTCTAAAACAAATAGGAGTAGAGAAACACAGGTATTAATAATAGCAGTTTGCACTTCCATTCTACATATATTTTGTGACAATAGACTTAACAACATTAGGCTATCATTTAAGTCCCCATCATTTAAGTCCCAACAGAGTACTTAAGCACGTATATAACTCTAAGCAGAGGCTGAAGCAGTACTGTTAATGTATGTGGAATTACTCAGGTGCTTTAATGATTTAAAGAGGTTCAGCCCCTTTGAATATAAGGTCCTAGAATCCAGATTAAAAAATAGTATTTTTGTATGCAAAAATAAATAATTTCTGCAGCATGTTCACCAGGAAGCTAATCTGATAATTACAGCACACAGTTTCTTACCTCTCCCTTCTCTACCACTAAGAATTCACTCACAGGTTTCTGATCCATCCATCATCATCATGATGCTACCCTCTACTATTTGTTGTACCTCAGCTCAGAAAATTTTGGTGTGCTTTAAAATATGAACATGTGGTATCATCAAGATTTGTCAGAAACAACTAAAATTTTTGAGTGTCTCTATGTTTGAACACCAGAGAAAGAAACCTTTGAAATATGTGCCCTACAGAAACCAGGTGAGTACTTACACATCTGAAAACCAATCCCATTTTAAAGAAATCCCAAATTTAACTTGAAAAAATGGAGACACCCAAGACTGTGAGAAGTAACCCTTCTTGAAATCCTTAATTAAGATAAATTAGAGGACCTAAGTTTAATTGTGCAGCACACACAATAGAAATATATTATGACGTGAAATTATGAATTTGAGTACTATATTATCTGTTCAGTAAGTTTCATTATTGCAGCAATTTGCATTAAACATATCACTACCAAAAGACCCAACTACATAATATACACTGGAGCAGATCTAAATAAAAACTTTCTGCCATTTCTTTCTCTAATCTTTTTCTATTTCCTCTCCAATATCAGTAGCAGTTTGAGATTTCAATCTGAATGTCAAGTTTCATGTTGAAAATTTATAGCTGACTGCAATTCTGGAAATATCATGACAAAACAGAATTTGCACAGAAGCATTTTGTTTTTCATTTCCTCCAAGATGTATGCAGATATTTGTTTGAGGCCCAAATGCTATACCTAATATGTTATAAATGTGTTAATGCCAAATTACCCTTCAAACTCTTACTTTCTTTTGAGTGTCAGATGAGAAAAATCCTAACCAGGATAAACAGGGGGAAGACTGACAGGATTAAAGGAATCTCAATATGCAGGCAGATTTTAAACAAATAGTCTTGACATAGCCTTAATCTGAGAATTCAAACATTCTCCAAATCATGTGCAGTGCTCTGAAAATAAAGCACAAGAGGAATACCAGATAGACCTCTGCCTCAAAAAATCAGAGGTGTTGCTCTTACAGGACAGAGTGGAAGAGGAAACAAATGAGCACTTACATAGTACAAAACACAGAGATAACAGGATCAAGACTTTGAAGAGGATGAAAAGAAAAAATTACAGAATTTCCAAGGCACCACTGCTAGAAGTCCATCTGAAAAAAATGGCGGTGTGTGTGTGTGTGTGAGGGGGGAAGACTGAGATAGTTCATTTGTGAGCCTAAAATCAATCTCATTAGTATTAGCCATCCCAGGAAAAAGTGCCTGAGAAGAAACCAGACACTGAGTCACCTGCATTGTTTGGTAATGGGGCTCAAGCAAACAACATAGTTTTTTCTGGTCTGGTTTGGCCAAAGAGCATGGAAGCTGAAAGGACTTCTCTCAATAGGACACCCAGAATAGAATCGAAAATCTGTGATGTTGCCAATAACCCAGAGGATATGGCAGAAATTCAGATGAGATTTCTCCCTGAAGCAATGTGCTTAAGCTCAACCTGTAGCTCTTTAGTTTCTCAGTTTCAAGCATTTTCTAAGGATGCCTTTAATTCAGATCAGGATATACATCAAGCTACTGATATAATTGATATTTCCAGCTAAACGACTCAAAATCATGGTCAAGCATGTATTTTCCACCTTTAAGAATGCCTGTTTTGGGAACTGCATATTTAGCTCAGCAGGGACTCAGTGACACACCACCTGTAATTCATTTCAGCATTGCTTTGGACAGACTTCTGAAATACTATGATCATGCTGGTAACACCAGCTGTCCAAATCAATATTTTACAAAATTGAGTTCTTGAATCTTTGTAAAGGTCTGCTTCTCTTGGGGACAGGGCCCTTACCATCTCTGGTTTTCAGTAATAAAATACAGATTTTCAGTGTGGGACTGTGAGCCTCCCCCACAGAATCTTGCAATTCTATTTAGTCACATGCCTGTCAGTAGTTCTACAGTCCAGATCCATAACCAGGCTACTAATTCTGTGAAACATGTCCCAAGAGACAAAATGATAGCAAGATTCCCTTGATGTTCTGCTGTACCTATATCTCTTCAACCTTTTTCCAGCCTCTAATCGTGATTTCCTTGAAGGTGAGGATTCCACTATGTCTTTCAACTAATTGAAATGAAATGAAATGAAATGAAATGAAATGAAATGAAATGAAATGAAATGAAATGAAAAAGATGTTGGCATCAACTGTTTTCCTTCCCTGACAACTAACTCATTTGAAGTCAATACATGAGCTTTAGGAAGAAACACCAAACTACAGCTATAGCATATGTGCAATGCAGATTGTATCTCAAATGACATAATTCTGCTTCCTGACCAGACCAGATGGAAGTATAAAAATACTGAATATTTCTGAGAATATAAAGTTTTGTCTGGACAGATGTATATATGACAATTTAATGGTGGCTCCATGTGATCTGTATGCAGATGTATACAGGAATATTGAATAATAGGAGATATTTTTTCATGTACTATTGTTTCAGCCTTTTTAGAGGCAGTTAGTATAATTTTAAAGTTAAATTTAAAAAATCTCAAGACATTAAACTTGTCTTTAAGGTGAGGTAGTTTATGTCTCGGCTATTTAAAGCTGATCAGATGGGGATGCCTGGCTAAGCCAGAGCTCACAGGTTCAAGTACTGTGAATTCATATGCTTTTCTGCACATTACCTTATTTCAGTAAAGAAGTCCAGAAAGCAAGGTAAAGAATGATTTGTCCGAGTTCCATGAGGTTTTTACTAACAAAAGATGAAGATTAATCAGTGCCTCTGTTTTGGGCAAATCAATGTGTAACAAGACTCAGCAGTTTAAACTAAACTCCACATAAATTCAAACTAGAGGACACATATTTTCATTTTTCTGATGCATCATACTCAGCATTTTGGTAGATTTTTTGTCTCTGGAAATTTTATTATCAAGACTAGCGTTTTTTCTCAAATATATACTTTAATTTCCAAAGGAATTAATGCCAGGAAAATCTTAGATATAGGTTATGTGGGAGGTCCAGCTAGAGAATTGCAATGGCTTGTACTGGCTTTATACTATACAAACAAGCTAAGAACCTGTGACTGAATAGTTGTTGCTACACCACTCCTGTTTGGGGAACTAGCATTATGGTCACAATGCTCTTTCAGTGGCAAAGCTCTTTTTAACTACAGGCTAAAGTATAAGAGCTTAGAAAGGGATTTCTAATTTGTCAGGATCACCCATTCTGGCTCTTTGTATTTCTTTAATAATTTCACATTTCTTTCTCATTTTCCTATAACCATGTCACTGAATAAAATCACAAATATTGTCAACACCTTTGTAAATTCACCCATTTATTTATGACCTAATATACGGATCTGTCATGTATAAATGAAGCATCAAAACCTAGTAATTCAGTGACCAATATATGACTCATATGTTTGTCAGGGTAATGAAACTGAAAAATAAGCATTCAATTATATATCTTGCCCAGTATTACAATTTGACATAATAGTGTGAGAAGCCCTAGCATGAAGAAGATCGACTATCACCTAAGACATAAATCAGGTGTCTTTTGATCACAGAAAAGTAATCTTTAAAGCTATGTTTCAGTAGTTAAAAACTGGAAAATAAGGCTATTACAGCATTTTCTGGCTATAGAATAAGAAAGAGTGCTTAAGTATACCACAGTATGTAGTTTAAATATCAGTCTTCCACTTTTTGTTCCAAGACTAGTGCAATTTCACCTTGGAGACAGCTTTAGTATAGGGTTTATGCATTAAATCAGCTTTCCTACTTTTCAAAAGCACAGATGTGTCAGGATCTGTCACCCTTTTATCTTTGTGAAGAATGCTGGGCTAAACTGAATCTGATTCTTGGGCAAATGTAAAAACTGATGAGGATGCAAGGGATCCCAACCTTTGTAAACACTGGCATAATCTGCAGAGGGACAAAGAGAGAGAGAAAGAGAATGTGAGACACTGGTGAAAGAATTCACAGTGCTTAGGAGCCCCAATTATGGACCGAGATCCTGTTTTCATTATTTAATAACAAAAGATGGTTCTTGCCCCAAGGCACTTACAATAAATGTGGATTTGAAATTAATTTTCAAGGAATGCTAGGGTAATTGTGTGTGCACTGTGTTTAACATATAAGGCAATACACTTTTGGAAATGGCATGTATTAGTGGAATAAAGCCAGCCTGAGCCTCTGTATTGTTAAACTCCATTCAGAAGATAAAAATTATTGTATGATATTGGACAAAGACATAATCTTTCCATTAATAAATTCCAATTTTTAAATGCCTTTCTATATTAACTATAGAATTTATGCACCTAACAGTATCTGAATGAGAAAAATAAAATGTTTTGCATTCTGTCACTGAATGACCTTGATAACCATAAAAGAAATTAGAAAATATGTTCTATATTTGTTACGGCAAATATATTCTCTAAAGTATAACAGTAATCATTTTTAAGATCACAGTAATTTAACAGTTCCTCAGTTGTTCAAGTACTCTGGCCTTGGATGATTGCTTGAACCTTCACATACACCTTACCTGCAAAGTCTTTTAAAATGTTTTTAATACTACAAACTCTTTATTTTCCTGGATATATGTTTAAAGGTAGTGTGGTTTATGAAAGGCCAGATGAAGATTTCATCACACAGCTGAAGTAAACTGAAACTATGTCCATAGACATAGTGTTTACTCTTCATTTTTACGAAAAGGTTTTTATTTTCATCTTCAACAAAAGAAAAAAGTGAGCTCTCAAGATACATCTTTCACATTGTGCAGGAAGAATCACTGTTTCACTCTTATAGGCTTGGATCTAGGAAGTAAATTCTCCACCATTAGACCCCATAATTCCATTCTTCTCAGTGCTGGTACTGGATGAACTTGTCTCTATCTCACTACAAAATCATTACAAATAGTGTACATCACTGCTGGCACCCTTAGGATATTACCATTACCTTATGCACCAGCTATCTTCCTGATAGCTGTAATGTTTGGCAGAACACTTCCGGAATTTTCTTTCCCATGTGTTTTTTTTTTTCCTCCCACTCTCCACCCCTTTCTGTAAGCTAATCTTATGGAGCTACTCAAGGAAATGTCATTTCTCCCCAGACCTCCCCAGCTTCTTTGACCTAGAGCACTGTAATCAGCTCCAATGTTTCATGCAGACAATGACATAATATAACATATAAAACTTTTGGAGAAGCACTGAACCTTCTCAGACATAAGGCTTTGGCTCCATTTCTGGTCCCTGAAAGTGTCAGTCACAGCAGACACCAAGCCCAGAACTCCCTCTCACATTCCTACTTTCCTTTTGCTCCCTGAGCTATTTCAAGTTCTTGGTTCTATACAGTGCAAACATCCTTCCAAAACCATTTCCTATGTAAGCCAACAGCTACTTGGTTTCTTTCTTCCTCAGATTTATTTCTTGCCTTCAGTCAAGGTTCCCAATCTCCCACCTTTTGCACCAGTTTGCACATGGAGACCAGCAGCATTAGCCTGGAAGGACTTGTATCTGCACTGTTTATGGGTGCGTATCTGCAGGATCTACAGAAAAGTGCATCTGCCTGTGGGACAGTCACAGGATGGTGCATATATTGGATCACACCACTTCTCTCCTTGTGAGACTTAATTTGTGAACCTCAACTATCAGAAAGGAGCTGTTGGACATATCTGAGCCCTATCAAGAGGAAGACAGTTTCACAGAGCTCAGAATGACATAATACTGAACTCCCAAACTACAAAAGACAGCTCTTCTCGCCTAGTTATTGCAGGACTACAGGATTTCCTCCTTGGCAGTAAAGATTCATCTTTCTTTCTCTACTGGAGTCTGTCAGCAAACCTGAGCAGATCTTCCACAGACTTTCTTTGAGTATAGGTAATTATTTATATATTTTTATATTTATAGCTGATACATTTACATAGAGTCTACACTTTCCCCGTGTTTTACATCCTTAAGCCCATCCTTTGCATCCACAAGAGAAAATGCAGGAAGTACTTCTTTCTTCCAAGCATTCACAAGGAATTCAGAGCAAGACTTCCTCTGAGTTCTGCCTGCCAAAGTATTGTGTACTTGCATATACTCTAAAATTTCCCAGAGGTACTTCCAAAGGTTGTGCAAGACTATGATTCAGAGAAATGGTGCTGCACATCTATGTCAGAAAGTGAGCTGTGCTCAGCTGTATACACTGGCTCAGCTGTTATGCAGACACCTGGCAGATAGAGACCTTCAGCTGCCATCTGTGCTGCCTGTATTGTGCAATCACATCTCTGTAATCTAAGAGTAAAAATGGAGAGGAAGAAGTAGCAATAACTGTGGAGAAAGGAGAGAGCAGTAAGTTTCATATAACCTCTAATATCAAGAAGTGTAGGTCACAGAGCAGTTGATTTTGCTTGCCACAAAAGCAATTTTCACAGTAGGTGATATACAAAATTATCCTAGACACATTCATTTTTTTAGAATAATCGAGGAGAATTACACACACACACAAAACTCTTATTGTATATAGAGTAGTAACAGTCATTACCAGAGGAACTGTCAGAAGCCTTCTCCCAAAGAATCCTTAAGAGACATCACAAGGAGAATTTGTTAGGTTTGTGTAATCTGCAGAGGGTAATAAATTTTGAGTGACACTATTGGTAGCTACTTTTTACAGCAGCACCTCTACTTGCTGATATCTATCCCTTACCTTCTACCCTAAAAAAAAAAAAAATTAAATTAGAGTGTCTACTGGCAAGAGGAGGTTTTATTCTTTAATACCTAGCTCTGTATCCCACAGCCAGGAGCACATCCAAACACCAGAAATTTAAGAGATGGGAAAGCAATAGTGCAAAAGCAATGTAATACAGTGGCGGGCTCCTCATGCTTTTTAGGCTAAAAGGGAGACAACCAAAGGCCCAACTAGACTGACAATTCTTGTAGTGAACTTAACCTCTTCGTTACCTTCCCAGACTTTCACAGAATTCCTCAGAGCTTTCCAAGTTGAGCTGGGCTTCTCTCAATATTAAAAGGTTTCAGAAAGGGGCTATGTGGAATAAATGGGATAAATTAGTAAAATCATTTATACAATGGCAATCATGCCTTCAGCTTTTGTAATTGTGCTTTTGTTACTAGGCCTTTTCATATGTCTTTTCCTTAGAGGTAACCTCATGTGTGAGAGGTAAAGCAGTTCTATAGACAGCCCTCTGCTCCCCAGATGCCAGGTACAGATTAGCTAAGAAATTATTTCTCCCTTAATTTTCATCTCTGTACCTCTGTGTTTGGTTTCTGTACCTTGTTTTGACCAGGTTTAGATTGACTATATGTTTATTATTGTATTTAAAAACATTTTTGAACAATATGTGTATGTTAATGCAGAAACACATGTATACTGATATGAATATATATATAAAATTTGCTTTCACTTGTTTTTTACAAATTACTTATTGCATCTAGTCTTCAGACAACAGTTAATCTTCCAGAAGACTCAGATGTTGGATAGTTTTATCATCTGTCAGATTTCCTCTATTTTGCTAGTACATGCTTGTCCCTCCTGCATGATTAGCCCAACATTTGGCACCATTCTTTGTTGAAACCCCTCCCCTCATCCATATCTGGACCAGGTATATTCTATCCCCATTGGGAGAAGAAGCAAGCTCCCCATGGCCTAACCCTGTTGTTCTGTACTGGAATGTCTCCTATCTTACTCCTTCTCATGCATGCTTGGGAAGCATCTCTACTGCATGCTAGGCCAAGCACAATCAGCTGGGAAGGTTTTGCTGCCTGTGCTTTTCACCCTGCCATTTGTGCCTTCAGTTCCTTGTATTCAAGGGTTTCTGTGCGTGCAACATACTTCAGAATTTATTTTAATGATTCATTAATTTTTTAAAACACAAACCTCATGCAATCATAGAATTCCATCATTTATTTAGGAAGTCAGGTGAACAGATTGTAGTTTCACCACATGCAGGATATTCTGAAATATGATTTTTAGTTTTGAAGCCTAGGAAAGACCTTTCTCACCAATCACTTCAGTAATTCAAACTTGGTGCTTCCATTGAATTGGGAAAATAGTATGAAAGCATGAAGTGCTTATTAAGTTTAATGTTTTTGTTCACCTAGTTTACTGCTTTCCCATCTACCTTTTACTTGCAGAGGGCTTAAAATAAGATAGCAGCTAAAGGAAGCACACTTATCCTGCTGTTGTCTATTTAGCTTTCATTAAGTAAGTTGGTGCACGGTTCACACTCATTCTCAAAACCAGCCCATCATCTAAAAGTATTTACGTAAGACTCTTTGCATTATATACCAACCTCTGCAACACTAGTATTAACTACTGACATCTGCCAAGGCTGACTAGTAAGTGCTTTACAGTATCAATTCATCCCAAGCAAAAAGCATGTTTGAGTGCTGCACTGCTCTTGTTAACACCAATAAGAAGTATCAGAGCTCATATGACACCTAGCAGAAATTAGTACCCACATTCAAAGAAAAGCTTTTGTTATTTTCCAGAGTATTATGTGGACTTTATTGAGATGACTGCATCTGACACCTGCTGTAATATAAAATGCAGCTATAATTAGCCAACTGATGCTCTCCACAGTTTAGGTCGAATCCCTTCTGTGGGAATTATGCTTTAAAATATTCAGAACTCCAAGTGGCTCTCATTACATTTAATTTTTACTTAGAATTAGGTGGTCTAGAAAAAAAATTTAGGATTGTAATAGCCCCCCGCTGAATGCCACACAGCAATGTGAAAACCCATAGATTTTTTTCCAAATAAAAAAATGAGAACAAGCAGACTACACTACAGCCTTCAATTGAAGTCTGGCTTTGCTTAATTGTACTTTTTGCACTCATCAGTCTCTCCTCTTCAGAGCGAGCTACAAAAATTGCCTGAATAGCCAAAGAAAAGTTTCCCACAGTCACTGGTCACAGAAAAACACCATTGTCCTTCCTCACAGTTTGATGGACAACATTTCTATAAATGGGTAGCCAGTCTGTCAATGGTACCCTTGCTGAAAAGGCAAAAGAAGAGAACAGATTCTGCCAATATCTGACAAAGCATGTTAACACATAATCAGGCATTCACTAGTCAGGCAGCTGCCCCTGGGACCTTCATAACACAGGTGCCTTTAAGCCATTTCCTATTCACAGATAAAGGAAACAAGCAGGAGATACCTGGGAAAGGAGCAGTCTATTGTTGCCTGTCAAATGTCCATCTTCTAGGCTGCCTGTATAAAAACAGAAAGAACACAAAAGAAACTTCAGCCTGAACTGCTAAATTATAAAACAGCAAAATACTCTCCAACTCCATAACTTTAATCTTCACTTAAATAATAATTTTAAAGGTTACTAAAGGAGCACCATATCTTATAAGATGTACCTTCTTCATTCTTTTTCCTGCATCAAACTGAGCAAAACATCTGTCATGTCCCCTAGGCCAACAACTAGAATAGTCAGCAGTGGCTACCCCTGGACTGCCACCTTCACTCCCTGCAGCTTCGCTATGGTTTGTCTATGCCTAATCTGCTCTCTTCTTCATCCAGATGAGATTATTAAATTAATCTTCAAACTGAGGAAACTGGAATTTTCTGAGGGATCATTTTAATGTAAATAAAAGTTGATTAAACTGCAGAAAAAGACTCTTTCCTTTTTTTAAACAACTTGAACTTAGTGAGCCTAACAAATAAGTGACATTTCATAGTCAATGTTATCTAAAGGCTACTAAGTAGAGTGACCATTTTAGCAGTGAATAGATCATGATAAGACAAGAATTGGCTTTAAGTCAAGGAAAATATTTGTATTTTGTGATGGTGCAAAAGACGTTTATTAAACGCTAAAAACTATATTTCCAAGCAGGAACTCAGCTTATATTTCAGTAATTTTATTTAATTTTTCTTATATTTCAGCAATTTTATTTATTTTTTCATGGTAATTTTAGTACCACTGCCTGTGTGTTTAATGTTAAACACATGAAAAAACTTTATCTAATTCTATGGAAGTTCTTGATGGAAGCAATTCATGGAAGCAATACCTTTTTCTAAAACCATTTTCTAAATGGTTTCAGGAGATGCATCACAACAACTGGAATTGCCCTGTTTTTGTTGGGAGGCTCATGTAGGTAATGCACCATCTCTGAGAACATAAACTGCCACAGTGCAGCGCAAAATCAGAAGACAGAATATTGCACTTTACAAACAAATAAGTGTGCAAAAGTCTTCTGTACACTTCCATAAGAAACAGTACTGATGTCTTGCCTTCTCCTCAAGCAAGTTTCCCAAAGTGTATTGATTTCTCACAACTCCAATTCTCTTAGGAGATCTACTCTTTCATACAGGCTCTGTGTGTGTATATACATATGTGTGTGTATATATATATATACACACACACCCCCCTACCTGAAATTTAAACAGGAAAGTTTCTAAGCTCCTGCAATAACGTTATTCAAATGGAATTCACAGTAACAATGAAATTATGAGGAAGCCAAGAATTAATGAGATTAATGTAAAATTCAATATGATAAAATGTAAATAAAAAATATTCGTGATATCTTTTGCCATTTTTTTTCTTGGTCAGTTTTCAGAGTTCTATACTATGAGGTTTCCTAGCACTGCCCATACCTGTTCATCTTAGCTGCAGTGACAGTTCCCAACATTTCAGAAGGCCTGCTTTTTCTCTGTTGAATCAGTTTCAGGTCAGTATCAAATTTACAACTTAGGCTCAGTCTTGCAAAGGCTTTTACACACAGGCTTAGCCCTATGCACATGAATAGTCCTTTAGAATTCATTAGAATGATTTGTGCACAAAGTAAGCAGGTGCATGGCCGGCTTAACTGAAAGTTAGGGACCCAAACTTCATATTCCCGATTAACAAATGCCTCTTCTGCTTTAGAAAAATATTGACGGTGTAAACATGAGTGTGATCCTTTTGTGCAGTCACTACAATACAAATGACTTTATATCCAAAAAGGGTAGTATGTATCTACTTGTAGAGGAAGTTGAAGAATATTGCAGGTGGTATGAACACAGAGGGACATATCCAGAGAAGCTTACAGGATTCAGGTACCTATCTTACTTTGGAATATAGATATATGAATCCCTTACAGCTAATTTGAGAGACTCAACACAACTACATAATACAGGCCACTAATTTTAACTATTAGTCCATAAATGTCATACCTAAAATAGATCTGGATCTGGTTTTTGAAGTCTGCCAGGGGGCTTCCAGACTATGGAGTGATCGATCAGACCAATAATGACAGATGTGGTCTGTTTGATGATAACTGCCTAGCTACTGGGGTATAGAAATTTATAAGTTGAACTGTTGAAGCAGGAGATAAATTTAAATTTTAGCAATACAATTGTTCCACAGAAAAGGCTCAGAAGACTGTAATGTTTAGAAAAGGACTTGGCTCCCAGCTAAGCTATGTGGAAAGCCTGTACATAGCACAACGAAGAATCCTATTTAATATATTCCTAAGCACCCATCACTATTATTTATTTTAAAATAATAGTCAAATTATACTAATAAAGATGCAAACTTCAGCTTTTAAAATCAAGCACTCAGTAATCAAAGTACCCCAATAGTTAAATTTTCTCTGAAATAAATATGCTATATTCCTGTTTCCCTGTTAAATATAGATTTTCAAGTGTCCTGTTAAACTTGAGTTAAATATATAATACGTACGGCATGTACATATTAATGTAGTGGAAAATTATTAATTTTTTGTCTGTCTTCAGGTATGAATGCTTAATTTCACAATGCTTGCGTCAAATTACTGATCGTTTGCAAAAAGGGGAAACACTGTGGGCATAGACATCCACTCTGCAAGGCACCTTCTACATTTTTATGTGATAGTCTCACAAGAAAATGATAGGAAGGAGATTTATAAGCAAATCTTTCGAAGTAGCTATGGAAGTCTAGAATTTGCAAACACAGAATAATTATAATAATGGTTCACTGACTTCCTAGGAAGAGCTGTTGAGATAAGACTTGCAGGGGTCAGTTCTCAATCCCAAATTATATAACTGAGCTGAAGGATTTTGCGCAGAATGCTAATCATATTTGCAGATGGCAGCAGGAAGGGGAGCAGGCAGGTATACACAATTTAAATATGTTGTAAAATTACTTAACACAGACAATGAAAATAAAGAGCAAAGTAAGGAAAAGCACGAAGCAGTATCAGAAAACCAAAAGGGTAAAAAAATTCAGAACGGAAGGGTCACGGCTATATGTGCATGCCACGATAAGGACACTAAACAGAATGCAGGCAACAGCACTACAAATGTTAGGAATGATCAAATTACTGCAAGTCATAAATAAAAGATACTAATAGGTTTGTTGGTTTGCCTTTTTTCTCTAACAGCAAATACATCAGGACTGTATTTCTGCCAAGACATTTTGTAGATATCCCATTCCAATCCTGTCTGAACAGGGCTTTCTAAACTTTGAGAAAGTGAAAGAAACACCAAAAGATCAGCAGAGACATTTGTTTTGAAGGACTGCAGCTCCTATTGGAGAACTAGATTTGCAATTCAGAGCCTTTCTGAAAAAGTTAATAAGCACATGACTACATTTTAGGGATGTAGGGTGAGGTTTTTTCAGCTGGGCTAGTACTTAAAATTAGGCACCAGCTTACATATATTGTTGAACCAGGATATACAAACTTCATTGGAGTGATGCCTTTTCATGAGTACTTGGGAAGCAACAGAAGCGAAGTGCTCTTAATACTGAAATTAATGCTTGGAAAAATGAATAAAAACTTCTATTTTGGAGAGACTTGGTCATTTCCTATTTTAACCCTATTTAACTATTTAATGAGTACAATACTATCCATTTTCTTTTTATAACTGAGATAATTTAGAGCAGCACTGATAATCTGAGTACTAGGAAAAACTAAATTTACAGCAGTTGGTGTCAAACTGAATCATTTTCCTGGGGCTCTGGGCAGAATTCAGAGTACTGTTTCTATCTTTGAAGTGCCAAATTATTTCAGGTTTTTGTTGTTTGCTTGTTTAGGTTTTTTTCTGAAATGTTGCCTCTTTTGCCTTTCTCTGTGCTACAGCTGACATAAGCAGAAGTACACAGCTTAAGCTTTTCAATTCAGGAGAAAAATCTGCTTCAATGTTACACAGCCCCCTTAGCTCAGCACTTCATTCTTTGGCACAACAAACCTCAATGACTGGTACATTCTGCCAAGCATCCACCTTTCTTTGAGTATAGTCAGGAACAAAATTAAAGTGTGAGTTCAGAAATTATGGTACTGTAATATTCAGCAGAAGAAACATTGTTAGCACTTGTGACAGTGGTGACCAAGAAAGAGAACTTGTGTCAAGTTACTGAGTTTTATTGTGACTTTAAATTGCTTAAAGACACCTAGACTTGAAAAGAGGTGAATATCTTTATCATTTTACAAACAAAAGAAAAAAGAAGCAATAGTCCAAAACCAAAAGAAAATAGTTTTCTATTTCAAAATCATTGTACTCCAGCCATAATAGTTGATATTTAAGAACTTAGTGGATTTGCTCTTACATTTTTCAAGGTGGTTTCAGCAGGAGAGGCTTTTATATGCCTCAATGATCCATTCAGGGATCAAAGCCGCAGATTTAGTATTATCATGACATCTCTATTCCTGAATGTTAAAAACAACTCCAGATTACTCCCTCCCTTGTTTGTCATGTTATTAAAATAGCTGGACATTACTGCCAAGTTACACATATTTAAATCTTCTGATTCCTCTTTCTATCTCTGGCAACCCACTTCTTGCCAGTTTTCTAGAAATTTATTCCAAATTACCAGTATCTTTCCAGCAATGAGAGCTTCCAATATTTTGTTGTTTCACCAGCTTTAGTGAGCATGCCATGTAATTTCCTCTGTCTTTACAGTGACTTGGATTTACTGTGGCCAGCTTTACTTCCAGAGGTGATTACAAGTGCATTCATTTTTACTGTGCACTATATGCAGTGAGTATATATCCATCTTCTGGAATCACTCTGCTCTGGTGTGTCTCTTCAATTAGATTTGAAGGTTTAGCATCTCTGCCTTAGCTGTATTTGCACATTTTCCCCCCATGCTCATTTTCTCACATGCTCTCGTTTTTCTAATCTCTTAAATCACCTTGGATTATTTCTGTTCTGTTCATGTTTGTTTAAAGCATTGCACAATTTAATCTGTGAAACTTCAGATGATACCAAATTTATTCAACTAGCAGCTGCAACCCAGATCAAGGTCTTCTGAGACAGAGCAAGTAGGAAGAAAATCTTTCCCCATAGGAATCATTACTGTTTCTCTAAGACATTTGCAAACAACAGGAAGAAGGCCGAGATCCAGTTTCTACTTAGTAAATAAAAGGTGGGTAAATAAAAGTAAATAAAAGTAAATAAACAATTCTACTGACTACTTCATGGATTTTTGCCTATGCTTCTTGTAATGATCACTGAATAAATAAAGGTGTATCAGTCTCACCATTTCTTCAAATCCACCACATTCATTAAATCTCCCTTATATTTCCGTGTATCTTTTTGATATTTATATGGTTATCTATTTATTTTTCATTTGAAATATTTTTTACCCCAAAACAACCTCTGGCTACAGGCAAAGATAACATGCTCAAAAGCAAAGGCAAGATCTTAGGTCCCTCAGTTAGGAAAGTTACATGTACCCATTGCTAAAGTAGGACACATCTGCTCCATCTCTCCAGGAAAGCTGGATTTTTCCAAACTGGAATCTATCAAGTAGCTGAGCACTGACGACTTGAAGTTAAAAATTAGTTCAAATGCCTGGACTTGTTCTGTCTTTTCAGGTCATTGGGAATTTAGTCAGGACAATCTGTCTCCTCCAACACTGAGAAGCAACAAGCAATGCCAGGTTGTTACATCTATGTTCCATATTCTGCTCTGGTCAGCAGATCACTGTGTGTTAATTCTGTGTTGTAGTGCTGGTGGGGAAGGCGAAAGGGCAATGTATTTTCCTTTATTCTTGAAACTTCATGATTTGATCCAAATGACATGATTACATGTTGCAGGGTTGCTCCAGCTGCCTGTCCAGAGACAAAACTGCAAGAGGCAAGGCAAGTTGAAGCAGCCCTTGATCATGAGCTGCAATTAGTATTGTTGCACAGAAATGCAAAACAAAATTTCAAAAATTCTTGTGACTACCATATTCTGTGCATGTGTTCAAAATGTTGACAAAAACCGTGTGTTTTCAGGAATTAAGTAAATTTCTATGTGTTTCAGAGCTTCTAAATCAGGAACACATTCTGCCATAAGTATTTCTGAATCCAAAAAATGGTCCTCATCAGCTGAATCCAAGCAAATGCCATCTAGTTCACCCCAGATAAGATATTCTTGCAAAATGCAGATATCCATGCAATATAATTGTAATCATTAACACTGAAGTCCTCTTTGGAAGGAATTTTTTGCTGGAACTGAGCAGAGCTTTTCTGCTTGAGTTGTCTCAAATGTTGTGGGTTGCTGGTGCTGAAAGCCTTGTTTAGTAGGGTTTATTTTCACTATATCAAGATATGTCTTATCTGGAAAGGAACCCCCAAAACATCAGTCAAATAAATTAATCTGCCATTCTAATATTTTTATTTAAGGATGTTTTAACATTTGTATATACAACTGCACTCACCATTTTTCAATGGAATAATGGGGGTGGAGGGTCAGGGAATGGAAAGAAGTGCAAAGATCAAAATTAGGCTATCAAAAGAAACATCAGGTAGGAAACCTTTGTAAGCATTAATACTGTTTTAGGAAAAAAAATTACAAGTAAACTGTCTTACAGGGAATAGAATTTTGCAATACCCATAATCAAGGGTACTCTGACAAACCTTGTAATCTGATTTAAAAACACCTCTGCTGCAACCAGAAGAGTCAAGGCTTTGAACAACACATACGAATGCAAAAAAGTGAAGGCGTAACCAGAAAAGCACAGCTGAACCAAGGGCGGCAATCTGACGTACTGAAATAAACACTGGTGCTCCTTCCCGCCTGGAAGGAGCCCTCGGGGTAGGCGCGCCCGCCACGGCAGCTCCAGGCCGGCACCTGGGGCAGCGCTGAGCCTGAGGGAGCGCGCGGCCGCCGGGAGCGCGCCCCTCAGCCCGGGCCGGCGCCGGGGACTCTCCCATTGGCTGCCGCTCCTGTCCATCAGCGCTCGGGGCGGGGCTAGCGCCAGGCGTTCGTCATCGCGGGGCGACGGCGCGGCCGCGGCCCGGCTCGGCGTCGGGGCGGCGGCGGCGGCGCCCGGCCC
>VZUI01048464.1:0-13755 GCA_013401135.1 Cettia cetti | reverse complement strand
CCCCGCGCCCCGCCCCGCCCCACGGGCACCCCGGCTCCTTCTCCCGCTCCGCCTGCCCCGCCAACGTCGCATCCTCCGTGCCCGACCGCTACGGGATATCCCCCGCCACCGCCTCCTGCTACGGCGTCCCCAAGCACCTCCCGGAGCACCGGACTCACTGCGGCTTCAAGGAAGGCGTCGGGGGTCTCTCGGGAAGCGGGCGGCCCCCCCGGGACGTGCCGGGGTCCCAGCGTGTGCCCGGTCGCCAGGAGTGCCAGCAGGCGCTGTCGCGCTGGTTCTGCAGCCAGGAGCCGCGGCGCAGCGCCTCGGAGGAGCGGCGGCACGCCATGCCCCGCTACCGCAGCGTGTCCCACGACCGCCTCGGGGGGGCCGCCACCACCCGGGGCTGGCCCCACAGCGCCTCGCACGACACCCTGCTGCAGGCCAGCCGCGAGGGCTGGGCCCCCCGAGCCCGCTCCGACCATTACCTGGGCAGGTACGGGCGCTCCATGGAGGCGCTGGAGCTCTCGCCGCACTTGGATCGCTCCGCGTGGCCGCCCGAGAGGCTCTGCAGAGCCGCTGCCGCTGTGGCCGCCGCCGGGCAGCCCATCCCGCCCGCTTCCTTCGCTGCTTCCTCCTCGTCCTCCTCCTCCTCCTCGCGGGAGCCGGCGCCGGTGCAGAAGCACCCGTCGCAGCCCAACCTGCAGAGCGTGGATGACTCGGGCTACATCGGCTACCGCAGCTACAGCCCGTCCTTCCAGCGCCGCACCGGGCTGCTGCACGCCCTGTCCTGCCGCGACCCGGCCTTCGGGGGGCTGCCCACCTTCAGCATCGCTCAGCGGGCCGTGGCCCCGCTCCGGGACAGCGTGCTCAGCCCCGCCGTGCCCTCCGCGGCCACCCCGGCGGGGCCCGGCGCGCCCCGGGAGCCGCGGCCGGAGGGAAGCCGCGTGTGCGAGCAGCCGGAGGAGCGCAGGGAGGAGGTGGTGCTGCGGCAGAAGCCGCCCACGGGCCGCAAGATGCCCGCGCCGCTGCGGCAGATGAACTTTGTGTTCCCCGAGGGGGTGAAGGAGACGGACATTTGTGACCCGGCCGGGGCCGCGGGTAGAGGGGACAGGCCGGGGAACGAGCGGCCGGGCCGGCGAGTGGCTCCGCTGGCGGCCCCCGAGGATTCGCTGGCGTCCATCCCTTTCATCGGTGAGTCCGGGGAGGGCTCGCTGCTCGCATCCGGGGAGGGGTTTAGGATTTAGGAGGTCCCGTGCCAGGGAGGGCGCGTTTGGAGTCGGAAGTTCAGAGCATCCGTCCGTGGCCTGCGTGGAGATGGGAAGGGGCTGCACCGGCAGCGCCCTCAATGCACCCCACAGGGTCCTGAACCCCACAGGGTCCTGAACCCCACAGTGTCCTGAACCCCACAGTGCCCCACACCCCTCTGGATTTGCTGTTCCCCAGCAGGGCCGGGGTTGTTGATGGGGTGCCGGAGTTTGAGTTTGAGCATCCTCACCCCCCCTTCTTGTCCTGCACCCCCTGCCCAGCTGCTGGTGCCTCTTACTGGTGTGAACTGGAGCCCCGCCCACTCCTGCCCTGCTCCGAGGTGGGGACAGGGCTGCCCCTGTCCCCGTCCCTGTCGCTGTCCCTGTCGCTGTCCCTGTCCCCGTCCCTGTCGCTGTCCCTGTCCCCGTCCCTGTCGCTGTCCCTGTCGCTGTCCCTGTCGCTGTCCCTGTCTCCCCTGGGATCCCTGCCCAGGATCCGATGGCTTTGGGAAGCCAGAGCTCCTCGCTGTCGCTGCTCCCGGGGAGGGCGCTGGGCGGGAAGGGAGGGGATGGAGCGGGGTCGGGGCTTTCAGGGTTGCTGTGGGTGGGGGTCCGCGTGCCCCACCGCCTCCTGGGGGTGTGAGTGTATCCCCAGCCCAACCCTGACACCAACCCCACCACGCCGGGCAGGGGAGGGGGTCCCAGCAGGGACTTCCCCTTCCCCAAACCCCCCCTCCAACCCTGCCCACCCCCCTCACAGACGAACCCACCAGCCCCAGCATCGACCTGAAGGCCAAGCACGTCCCGGCCTCCTCGGTGGTGTCCAGCGCCATGAACTCGGCACCCGCCATGGCCACCAGCCCCGCCTCGCCCACCTTCGCCTTTGCGCTGTCCCGGCACTACTCCCAGGACTGCAGTAAGTGCTGGGGAGGGGGAACCGCCCTGCCAGTCTCGGGGGGAGCAGCCCCCCCGCCCCAGAGCCCTGCGCGGCGCCCCCGGGCTGAGCAGGGCGGGCTTTGCCCCCTCCCCACCGCAGGCAGCATCAAGGCCGGCCGCCGCTCCTCCTACCTGCTGGCCATCACCACCGAGCGCTCCAAGTCCTGCGACGACGGTCTGAACGCGTTTCGGGATGAGGGGAAGATCCTAAGGTAGGGCTGGAGCCCCCCTTCCCGGTGCCAGCGCCCCCCCAGGTGCCACCACAGCTGACGGGGGCTGCTCTCCCCCCAGGAGGATGCCCAGCCGGGTCCCCAGCCTCCGCATGCTGAGGAGCTTCTTCACCGATGGGGTGAGTGCTGCGCTGGGGGCTGCCCTAAAACAATGAGGGGCTTCCCTGGTGGAGCGGGGGGTGCCGATGGCTTCACCCCAACACCTCCCTCCGTCCCCTGGCAGTCTCTGGACAGCCTGGGCACGTCCGAAGACGCCCGTTCCAAAAGACACTCAACCTCCGACCTCTCGGACGTGCCGTTCAGCGCCGTGAGGAAGGAGGGCTGGCTCCACTGCAAGCAGATCCTCACCAAAAAGGGGAAGGTAGGCGGGGTTTGCCCCCAGCCCGGAGCCCGGCGGGGCCGCGCCGCGGCGGGAGCCGCTCCCTGAGGCCGGCGCTCCATCCCTTCTCCCCGCAGAAGGTCGGTGGAGGCATCCGGCAGTGGAAGCGCGTCTTCGCCGTGCTGCGCACCCACTCGCTGTACCTGTGCAAGGACAGGCGGGAGGCGGTGACCTGCGCCCCGGCCCCAGGTGAGGAGGAGCCGCCGATCAGCATCCAAGCGTGCCTGGTGGACATCTCCTACAGCGAGACCAAGAGGAAGCACGTCTTCCGCCTGACGACCGCTGACTTCTGTGAATATCTCTTTCAGGCAGAGGATCGGGAAGACATGCTGGCCTGGATCAAAGTCATCAGGGAGAACAGCAAGGCTGAGGGCGAGGTGAGAGCCACATGGGGCTCCCGGCTGCCTCTGGCTCTCCCGGCACTAACCGCCTCGGCTCTCTCCGGCTCTTTGCCTTGTGCTGCTTCCCCAGGCCATGGCCAGGCCCGTGCCGTGCTCCCAGGGGTGCGTGGGGACTGGCAGCCTCCAAGAAGAGCGTGGCCCCGCGGCTCGGGCCGGGGCAGGGTGCGCGGGATGCTCGGAGGAGGGGCCGCGGCTCTCCGGGCGGGGCCGGCGCCGGAGCCGCTGTGTTGGTGTTTGGGTGTGCCGGGTGGAGGAGCCTGCGTGGCTCTGCCGAGGCCTGGCGTGGCTGTGCCATGGTGTGCCATGGCTTTGGTGAGGTGTGAGGTGGCTGTGCCAGGGCATGATGTGTCCCTGCCATGGTGTGATGTGGCTGTGCCATGGTTTGACATGGCTTTGGTGAGGTGTGAGGTGGCTGTGCCCTGGTTTGACGTGTCCCTGCCATGGTTTGACATGTCCCTGCCATGGTTTGACATGTCCCTGCCATGGTGTGATGTGGCTGTGCCATGGTTTGACTTGTCCCTGCCATGGTTTGACGTGTCCCTGCCATGGTTTGACGTGGCTCTGCCATGGTTTGATGTGGCTCCGTTCATGGAGAGAGGTCCGGGCGTGGTGCCCTTGTGGTGCTGCCCAGGCTGAGCCCTCCCTGGGCTGTGCAGAGTGGCTTGACATGGGCAGAGCTGGTGTGGGATGGGCAGAGCTGGTGTGGAATGGGCAGAGCCCGGTGTGGAATGGGCAGAGCCCGGTGTGAGATGGGCAGAGCCCGGTGTCAGATGGGCAGAGCCCGGTGTCAGATGGGCGGAGCTGCCCCCGGGGCTCTGGGCTCCAGCTGTGGATCTGTGGGATGGCTGTGCCAGCGCCGGGCCGGCCGTGGTGCCGTGTGGCTCGGTTTGGTGGCAGTGGTGGCACCAGGCTTGTGGCAGGCTCCAGCCTTGGAGGGCACGTTCAGCTCGGGGCAGGTTCTGGTTGTCTGTGGCACAGCCCCGGCCTGGAGGGCGCAGGGGACACAGTAGGGACAGTGCTGCTGGGTCGGAACCGGGCAGTGCTGCTGGGTTGGAACTGGGTGGTTCTGCTGGGTCAGAACTGGATGGTGCTGCCAGGTTGGAACTGGATGGTTCTGCTGGGTCAGAACTGGATGGTGCTGGTTTGGAACTGGATGGTTCTGCTGGGTCAGAACTGGGTCGTTCTGCTGGGTCAGAACTGGATGGTGCTGGTTTGAAAGTGGATGGTGCTGCCAGGTTGGAACTGGATAGTTCTGCTGGTTTGGAACTGGAAGGTTCTGTCGGACCGGAACCAGATGGTGCTGCTGTGGTCGGAACCAGGCAGTGCTGCCAGGTCGTAACATTTCTAAAGAGCAAAAGCAAATATATGAGCATTTAAGATCTTTGCTAATATCTAATGGTTATGGCACTCATAACTATTAAATGTCCCTGCCATGGTGTGACACACCTGTGTCACGGGTCAGTGCAGGTGTGTGTGCTGTGGAAGGACACACCTGTGTCACGGGTCAGTGCAGGTGTGTGTGCCATGATGGACACACCTGTGTCACGGGTCAGTGCAGGTGTGTGTGCTCTGGAAGGACACACCTGTGTCACGGGTCAGTGGAGCTGTGTGTGCCATGGAAGGACACACCTGTGTCACGGGTCAGTGCAGGTGTGTGTGCTCTGGAAGGGCACACCTGTGTCACGGGTCAGTGCAGGTGTGTGTGCCATGGAAGGACACACCTGTGTCCATCTCGGGCCCTGTCCGTGGCCTGGAGCGATGGGCACGGTGGGGCCGTGCCCACCGGCCGTCCCGGGGCAGCGGGGCCCTGGAGCTGCCCCTGCCCGGTGCTGCAGCCCCTCTCGGTGCCCAGCAGGGCGTGCACTTGCCCGGGGCTGTCCTGCGGACGCGCTGCTCAAGCTCTCCCTTCCCCTCTTCTCTCTGCCTCCCCAGGACCCCGGTTTTGCCAGCCAAGCCCTTATCAGCAAGAAGTTAAACGACTACCGGAAAGTGAGGTACGGACCGGGGGTGGTGGGCACCGAGAGCCCCGGGGCGTTGGTCACCCTGGTGTGACGGTGACGGAGCAAAGCCGGCGGCTCCCCGGATGGGGCTGTGATGGAAGAGCCTGGCCTGGCCTCAGCCAAAGTGGCACCAGGCGCTTTTAAACGAGGGTTGGAGCAGCGCGGTGCTCCCCGGGGGTGTCTCTAGGATGGCCGGGAAGCCTGGGAGCGATGCCAGCAACCTTTACCGGGAGGTTTTTGTGCCGGGCTGGTGCCCCTGGGTGTGCCCCACCTGAGCCCTCCCCGCTCTCCCTGCAGCCCTGCAGGCCCCAAGCCCGACTCGTCACCCAAGGGCCCTCGTGGGCTGGGGATCCGAGCCGAGTTCCTGAAGCAGACGGGAACCAGCGCGCCCCGGTCCCCCAGGCAGGACGCGGCCGTCACAAAAGGTACATGGGGCACCCCAGGACAGCAAACCGGGGGTGCTTTGTGTCCCCCAGGGTTTATCCTGCTCCTCCCATTCATCCCGAGTGATCCCTTGGGGTGTTTTTTCCCCCCCACCTCAGATGAAAGCAGCTCCCAAAAAACCCCGTGGGGCATCAACATCATGAAGAAGAACAAGAAATCTGCCCCGCGCGCTTTCGGCGTGAGGCTGGAGGATTGTCAGCCTGCCCCGGACAACAAGGTACAGCTGTGCCACCAGCGCCAGCCCTCGGGGACTCTGCACAGCCCTGGCACGCCCTGAGCCCGTCCCTGTCCCTGCAGAATGTGCCCCTGATCGTGGAAGCGTGCTGCAAGGTGGTGGAGGACCGGGGGCTGGAGTACATGGGCATCTACCGCGTGCCCGGCAACAACGCCGTGGTGTCCAGCCTGCAGGAGCAGCTCAACAAGGGAGCCACCGAGATCAACCTGCAGGATGAGGTGAGGACAGGGCAGGTGACTGTCCCCATCCTGGTCCCCATCCCTGTCATGCCTCTGGAATGTTCTCCTGGTCTGTGTCATCGTGGCTGGCCCCGTCATCATCCCTGTCCCCATCGCCACCCCTGTCCCCACCATCCTTGTCCCCATCATCATCCCTGTCCTTGTTACCATCCATGTTCTTGTCCCCATCATCCCTGTCCCTGTCATCATCCTACTCCTTGTTATCATCCCTGTTCCTGATGTCATCCTCATCCCCATCATCATCCCTGTCCCCATTATCTCTGTCCCCATCCCTGTCCCATTATCCCTGTCCCATTATCCCTGTCCCCTCATCCCTGTCCCCATCCCTGTCCCCTCATCCCTGTCCCCTCATCCCTGTCCCCCCAGCCCTGTTTCTGTCCCCGTGCCCTTCCCTGGAGTGGCGGGGCCGCCTAGCGGTGGCTGCCAGCACCGTAGGTGACATCCTGGGGACATTTTTGTCCCCTTGCATCTCACCACCCCGCTCAGGACTTTTCCTGCCTGGGAAATCAGGAAATCCCCATGGCTGTCCGTGCTTTGGGGACTTCATCCCGCTGTCCCCTGGGTGTCCCTGGTTGTCCCTCTGAGCAGCCTCTTCTGTCCCCTGCAGCGGTGGCAGGACCTGAACGTCATCAGCAGCCTCTTGAAGTCCTTCTTCCGAAAACTGCCCGAGCCCCTTTTCACTGACGGTGAGTCCCTGTCCCCCGGGGCCCCCAGAGCCCCAGAGCCCGTCCCCCTGTGCTGAGGACAGGTCCCCTGACCCAGTGCACAACCACCCACGGTGGGGACAATGCAGAGCCCCCCTGTCACCAAGGCCACGTGTCCTTGTCCCTCCTTGCCCTGCAGCAGGACCAGCACTGAGACCTTTCCCCAGTGTCTCCAGCGGGTTCATCCGGGGCTCCCTGACCCTGGGAGGGGGTGGCCTGTCCCCCCCACCCAGCCGTGACACCCTCGTGTCCCAATTTCAGATAAATACAACGACTTTATCGAAGCCAACCGCATCGAAGATGCCAGCGAGAGGATGAGGACGCTGCGGAAGCTGGTGGGGACATGGGACAAGGGCTGGGCTGGGGACACCACCCTGGAGCCCCCCTTGGGTGGGCACGGTGAGCAGTGGGGGTGACCCAACGCCTCCCCACAGATCCGAGACCTGCCAGGCCACTACTACGAGACCCTCAAATTCCTGGTGGGTCACCTGAAAACCATCGCTGACCACTCAGAGAAGAACAAGGTACCCACCTCCCCCACCTGGGGAATCTCCTGCCCCACCTGAAGCCCCCCAGCCTGGGCTGGGCTGGAGCTCTGACCCTGCCCTGGTGGCAGATGGAGCCCCGGAACCTGGCGCTGGTGTTTGGCCCCACGCTGGTGAGAACATCCGAGGACAACATGACCGACATGGTGACGCACATGCCCGACCGCTACAAGATCGTGGAGACCCTCATCCAGCACGTGAGTGGCACCCCTGGGTGGGCAGGGCTGGGAACTGTGGGGGTTTTAGCTTCTTTTCTTCTGTTAGAGCCGGGATTAAATGCTCAGGAGATGCAGTTTTCATGTTTGGACTCAGATGTTTATTAGTTCTTATCCATGTTACAGTCTCACTAGTTGAGTTCTGCTAGCAAAGTGAAAAATGGGTGTCTCTCTATCCCATTCCAAGGTCTTTTAAGCACAAATTCTCCAGTTGTGAAATGACACTCAGATTATTTTTACTTTTAACCCAATAACCAAGCACCTGTGGCCCACAATGTGGATTTTTCTGCCCAATTACAAAAAAACACTCAAACCCATGAAGAAGAAGATGAAAGAAGGACTCAGCCTCAGCCCTAAATCCTCCACCTTGCTTTATATATATTATTATATCCTAAAATCCTAAACTCTGAGTTCTGCACCCTGTGCTGTCACACACTTCTACCCAAACTCCACACCCACAACCCCAGCGCTGTCACTCAATTTTGGGAGCCTTTTCCAGGGCCCCAGCTCAGTGCAGAGTTCTGGGGGGGTCACAGAGAGCTGCAACCCACAGTGCCCAGGGCTCCAACAGGAACTGAAAAAGCAGAGGATTTTCACAGCATTGCAATAAGCTCACATAGATAGACAGAGGTTTGAAACAGAGCTGAGTTTTAGGCTTTGAAATATTTGGAGCATAGAAAGCTTCTGAGAAAAAACATAGAGCGAGCAACTTTTATATGCTGTAAGGTTTAGTGATTGGTTTAAGTAGATGTTTGCAAGCTTTTAGCGTTGGCCTGTTGGGTAAAAAGCTTTTTAAAGGCCTTGTAACAAAAAGAACTTTGGCTTTATTTTTACCACCTTTTATGTCTCTGCCTTCGCTGAGACAGATAATGAAGTAAAAAACTCATGGAACGCCTCTAAGTCGCCCTGTCTAATTAGTGATTATTAGTGATTAGATCCAACAGGAGGCTGGGGAGGGCGGGATCTGCACCCCAAGGCTGGGGATGGAGCTCCTGACCCTGTCCCCTCTCCCCCACAGTCAGACTGGTTCTTCAGTGACAAGGAGGACAAGGGTGAGAAGGTGAGTCCTGGGGGGTCTTGCCGTGGGTCAGGGGGGTGCAGACCCTCAGCTGGGAGCTTGGGGGGCTCTTAGCAGCCCCCTGATCCCCGTTTCCCCCCCTGCAGACCCCCGTGGATGAGAAGGAGGCTCAGTCCGTGCCCAACATCGAGTACCTGCTGCCCAACATCGGCAGGACCGCGGCGCCCGGCGACGCCGCAGGTGAGGGGCGGGGCCGTGACATTGTCCCCTCCTCTCCTGGCACCCCGGGGTGCCCCTCCCCTCTCTCTGTCCCCTCCCTGCCCACGGCCACCCTGGCTCGCCGCGGCTGCAGCGGGACATCCCGGCTCTCTCCTCTCCCAAAAACGACCCCTGGGGATGCCCGCGGAGCCCCCTGCCCGCCCTGCCCCGTCACCCTCCTCTCTGGTGGCCTCTCCTCGTCCCTCTGGGTGCCCCAGCTGTGCCCACCCCCGCGGGACCCCGCTGCCCAAGCTGGAGACCGGGAGCCTTTGACGTTGGACTGATTTCTTGCGTTCTTTCCTTGAACTTCTCTGTGCTGTCCTCTTCCTCCTCCTCCTCCTCTTCCTCCTCCAGCGGACCTCCTCGAGAGCTAGAGCGGGTACAGTCTGATCCCGGGTGCATTGCTCACGCACTAACCCTCGGGGGGACACGAGAGAGTGGGAGCAGGGGGGGCACAGCGGGAGGGGAGGGGACACTGTCCTGCCTGGCACTGTCCCCAGGGTCCCCAACACCAGCAGGGGAGCCCCAAATCCTTTTCACTCTGCTTTTCTGCCAGCGCCTGTGGTGGCATCTCACCGTGGGGTGTCCCAGAACCCTCAGATTCTGGGGTGTGAGGTCCCCAAAGCCCCGGGGAGGGTCGGCACCCCCTTTCTGCCTCCCCCTCTCTCGTTGTCAGCAGCTGCTAACCCCGTCCCGGGCATGCGGGGCGGGAGAGGGGTCTGTGTCCTGTCCTCGTCCTTCACACAGAGCCAGGGCTGCCTGTCCCCTCTGTGTCCCCTCTGTGTCCCCTCTTTACCCCGTAACCCCCCGGCCTGTCCCAGCCCCCGCTCCCAGGCTGGGTGTGGCCCGGAGCCACCTCCCCACGCTCCGGTGACAGCGCCCTGTCGCTGTCCCCTCTGTGCCCCGTGGCCACGGGAGGGTTGGGGTCCCACGGCGGGGGTCCCGGCTGTGTGTCCTGGCTGTGCGTGCCTCTGCGTGTCCCCCTTGCCCCCACTCCTCCCCCTGGGTGAGGCGAGCAACGCCCCCGTGACCCCCGGAGCCCCTCCTGCCAGGGGCCAGCCGCTGTGACAGCCCCATCCTGCTTTGGGGGATCGGAGCAGCGCCCCCAGCTCGCCCCCAGACCCCTCCCCGGCACATTCCCTCCCCCGGGACCCCTCTAACCCCGCCTCTCCCCTCTGCTTTCCAGGCTCCACCCGCAGCGGCTCCGCCAAACCCAAGGTGAGAGGGGTCCCGGAGTGGGGCTGGCAGGGTGGGCACGCGGGGATGGGGACACTCCGCCCGTCCCTGTCCCCTCCGCCCCTGACCCCGCTGTCCCCTCGCCCCCAGGGCACGTGGCCGTCGCGCAAAGCGCCGCCGCACCGGGAGCTCCTCGCCATCCCCTTCGTCTCGGCCGCCGCCCGCAAGAGGAAGAAGAGGAGAGAGGCCGAAGGCGTTGGGAGCAGCACCGATGACGACGCGGAGCGCAGGGACGGCCCGGGCCGGCAGCAGGAGAGGGAGGGCCCCGCGGTGACACCCGGCAAAGCCCCCCGCGGCACCGGCACCGAGCCGGCGGCTCCGGGCGCGGCCGGGATGGAACGGGAATGCCCCGGCGGCTCCGAGGCGGCGCCCGACGCCCGCTCCATCGTGTCCGGCTACTCCACGCTGTCCACCATGGACCGCAGCCTGTGCTCCGAGGTGCACTCGGTGGCCGGGAGCCGCGGGGAGGAGGCGGATGACGAGCGCAGCGAGCTCAGCCACATGGAGACGGACACCGAGAGCCGCGAGGGCGCCGGGCCGCGGCCGGGACAGGGCGGAGCGGGGACAGGCGACGAGGACAAGTCACCCCTCGGCCGCCCCTCCTTCAACTCGCACCGCCTGATCCAGTGCGACACGCTGGCCCGCAGGAAGCTGGCGCGGCCGCGGCCGGGCGGGGACAGCGCCGCGGTGGCCGGAGGGGACGAGCAGAGCTGGGGGACCCCGGGGCGAGCGTCGCTGCGGGAGCAGCTCCGGCAGCACCTGCGGGGCTCCGCCGATGACATGGGGGTCCGCCTGCGCCGGGCTCACTCCCCGGAGACCCGCCGCAAGAAGAGCAGCTGGCGCCGCCACACCGTCGTGGTGCCCGGTGGCCTCAAGGACCTCAACTTCAACGAGTGGAAGGAACCGCGGGGACTCGAGGGGACGCCGGGACCCTGTCGCGACAAGGACTCGGGGCTCAGCAGCCTGGAGTCCACCAAAGCCCGGCCCGCGGCTCCTGGCGCGGCCCCGCCTGGCACTGCCGGCCCGGGCGCGGCCACCGAGAGCCCCCCGGGCAGCCCCGGTGCCCCCCTGCGCTTCCCGCAGTGTCTCTGAGCCCCCCGGGTGGCGTTAATTTAAGGACTGTCCCTTGTCCCCGTATTTAATTGTGCTCCGGACGAGCCGCTGTCGTTATTTAACAGAGCCCGGTGGCCCCGCGCCCTGAGGGGACAAAAGCCACCGCGTCCCCAAGGCTTTGGGTGCCACTGCGCGGTGCCCCAGCCCCCAGGAGGGGCTCACGGGGGTGTCCCCGGTGGTGGCGCTGCTGTCCCCAGCCGCGGTGCAGCGAAGTGCGGGCACTTCCCTGGGCGGGGCGGCTGCTCCGGGGGACCCTGGGGACATCAGGGGACAGGGGTGTCACAGAGTGTTAGGGGACCCTGGGGACATCAGGGGACAGGGGTGTCACAGAGTGTTAGGGGACCCTGGGGACATCAGGGGACATCAGTGTCACAGAGCCCTGGGTTAGGGGACCCTGGGGACAGGGGTGTCACAGACCCTTGCTCTGGGGGACCCAGGGGACATTGGTGTCACAGAGCCCTGTGTTTGGGGACATCAGGGGACATCAGGGGACATCAGTGTCACAAGGCCCTGGGTTAGGGGACCCTGGGGACATCCATGTCACAGATCTCTGTGTTTGGGGACCCAGGGGACACCAGGGGACAGGGATGTCACAGAGTGTTAGGGGACCCTGGGGGCATCGGTGTCACAGACCCTTGCTCTGGAGGACCCTGGGGACATCAGTGTCACAGAGCCCTGTATTGGGGCACCTTGGGGACATCAGGGTCAGAGACCCCTGCCGTGGGGACCTCGATGAGAGCCCCCTGCCTTGGGGACCCTGGGGACTCTCCACGCCCTGAGGACCTTGGGCATCCCTGACCAGAGACCCTCCCGTGTGCTGGGGTCCCTTGGGGACCTCAGCGCTGTCACCCTGCCCTGGGGGGGCTCTGCTGAGCCGGGGGAGCCTTGGGGGGGTTCCCCGGGAGCCGGGGAGGGGCTGGCACTGATGGGGGGACACCCTGCAGCGGGAGGGGACACTGCCATCCTTTACTGCCACCACCCCGCGACACCCTCGAACGTCGCTGTCCCCTCCCATCGCTGTCCCCTCCCATCGCTGTCCCCTCGCTGCCCCCGGGCCAGAAGCACTTTAGGAAGGGGGCGCGGGGACCCCCGGCCTGGCCACGCGGGGACACAAGTGCCACCAGCTGGGTGGCCTCGTGTCACACCCCGTCACCGTCTCTCCGTGTCGTTCTCATCCGTTATGCAAATATTTGCTGTAAAGTCGTTTGGTTTTTCTTTTCTTTTCGATTTTTTTTTGTTTGTTTTTTTCGGTTCAGTTTTTTTTTTCCCTGTAAATATCGTCTCTGCCCCTGTAACATATCCCAAAGGATTTATAAGGATTTTTTTAAGAAGTTTTGCTCAGCGGAAAGGCCAGCCCCGAGCAGGGGACGTGCTGGACCAGTGGTGACTTTTTAAAACCCTCCTGCATGTCCCCTCCAAACCCCATCCCACCCCAATTCCTGGCGTGTTGGCCCCGTTGGGATCTGCAAAACTGCAAAAAAAAACCCCAAAACCCCAAACCAACCCAAAAAATCCCCTCTGCTTTGGTCCCCCATCTCCAGTCCTGGTCTATATATTGGAAATAAACTGGTTATTCAAGGTTTTGCTGGTGTTAATTCCCATTTTTTGGTAGGTGGAGACCTCAAATTCCTGATGCTGGGAATTCTTATTCCTGGATTTATCCATGGGAAGATAAATCTCATTTTTCTCTGAGCCTGTGAGGAGGAAATAACAAA
Source organism: Cettia cetti (assembly GCA_013401135.1). NCBI lineage: Eukaryota > Metazoa > Chordata > Aves > Passeriformes > Sylviidae > Cettia > Cettia cetti. Next base: position 861 of record VZUI01048464.1, on the reverse strand, counting down.
ATTTGGGATCAAAATTCTCAGTTTGGAGGGGGAAAAAGTGAGGGAAAAAAAAGACAGAAAAAGAAGCCCAAAAAAAAAAAAAATTTAATTTTATTAAAGCCAGACACTCTGATAGAAAAGAAAAGTTATAAAGGGAAAAAGGAAAATAATAAAAAGCAACCCTTTTGTCACGGGAATTACAACGGTCACACACAACTACCCATGGCATCCACGGCGACACGGGGGACACGGCGGGGGGGTGGCACAGGGTGGGGGAGGGGGGCCGCTCCCCTCCCTCCCCTCCCCCGCCTTCCCCCTGTGCGAGGCTTTTTTTTTTTTTTGAAACGTTTTCCATTTTTTCCCTTTTTTTTCCCCTCCGTTTTCAACTTTTTTTTTTTTTTTTTGCTTTTCCTTTTGTTCCTTTTATTTCCTTTTTTTTTTTTTTTTAAACAGTTCACGAGAAAATTCATGCGGAAGAGAGAGAGAGAGAGAGACACAACGGCGTAGAAACCCCAAAAAGAGAACCAGAAATTCGTCGTTTTTTCCTCTTTTTTTGCTTGTATTTTTTCGCTTTTTCTTCTCAGTTTGTTCTTTTCTTTTTTGTCCTTTTCAGAGTCGTAGCCTTTTTTTTTTTTTTGTCTGTTTTTTTTTTTTTTTTGGTTTTGAAACAACATCCAGACGAGCAAAGCGGGGAGCGCATGCAGCAGCGCCTCCGACACATGCACGATGCAGGCAGCGCTTGGATTTGGGGCTTTTTTTGGGTGATTTTTACACTTTTTCCTCTTTTTTTTTGGTCTTTTTTAATTATTTTTTTCCCCCTGGTTTGAACCAGAGTTGTTTTGATTTTAGTTTTGATTTTTTTTTTTTTTTTTTGGTGTTTTC
>VZUI01048462.1:0-14710 GCA_013401135.1 Cettia cetti | reverse complement strand
TTTGCAGAGCTACAATTTGCTCTGAAAAAAAACAAAAACAAAAACAAACAAACCAAAAAAAAAAAACAAACCCAAAAAACAAAACAAAAAATACCCCAGCAGAAAATAAATAAATAAGGCTGTCAGTGTGTTGATCAGAAAATCACTGGAAGGTAGAAGAGGCGTCCTGCAAGGTGGCAGCAGTGACATCAGTCCAGCCTTCCTGCACATATGGGTTTTATTGATTCTTCATTTCCAGTGACACATAAGCATGACTGCAAAGTAAAATAAATAATGTACAACCTCAGAAAGCCCCACATGGAGAATAATACATGCAACTACTTAAACTCCTAGGATATCTTCCATTCCTGGCATTGTGTCAGAGTTATACAGTGCTGGTAGTGCTGCTGTTTGTTTATTTTATGTTCCCTGCTTTAATCTGCTGGAGAGGTAAATTACCAGAAAATTCCAGTGTCAGTGTATTTTGTTTGTAGCGTTCTCAGCGCTGTCTGATTTACCCTGGGCAGTCTGGCTCTTTGTTTTCAGTGTTCTCCCTTTGCTTTGAGGGTATTTATTTAGGAGTGGCCTCACTGCAAAAGGTTTTTCATGTTAAATTTTTCCTTTTTGTTTTAAGAACTTTTTCTTCCAACTACGGAACAGCACATAAGGAAAAGTAAGAACCAACCCAAGTAACCAAAATTTTAGCAGTGTAGGGGATAAAAAAAGGGAATCTTTTTATCATACAACCATGGAAAACTCTCCTAAACTAATTTTTAATAATGCAAAGAGCTGTTACTTATTTTGATGAAGAATTCATGATGAAGCTCCGTATCAGACTTCTCTCATGAAAAAATGCAGGATAATTTCTCAGGCAGAGTGGAGAATTCCACAGTCTGGAACAATCAGACCTGAGACTATTAACTATCATTAACTGATTTTGTTGTTAATTGAGAGTTAATTTTCCTTCCATTCACATGCCTCAGTTCTGGTTTAATCCCTGACAAACCCACTGCTTACCCCGATATCTGAGCACCACCATCCTGTGACACACTGAGCTCTGTGCCTCACATCTGCCTGGCTGTTTGTTCCCTTACCCTCTCCTGAAGGGAAAACTGTGCTGGTAATAGACTTGTGCTGCATTTAGTTTTTCTTCATCATCATCATCATCATCATCATCATCATCATCATCATCATCATCATCATCATCATTATTATTATTATTATTATTATTATTATTATTATCAGAGGAGAAGGGTTGTTTTGCTTTCTGCAGGAGGAGGAGGCTCATGTTTTCAGTCCCTGTTGTATAAAACATCAGAAGGGTTCAGTTCTGAGTTTAAAAACTCTTCAGCTGGCTCTGGAATGACCAATCACCACCAGGTATCTGTGTAACCTGCAGGCCCCCCCAAAAAAGGACAAGTAAAAGTGCTTTTCTTGTGGCTCTCAGCCCCAGCCATCTGTGGCAGCAGTCGGATTCTGGCCCAGGGATGTCTGGAATGTGCATCCCTGGGTTGTTTTGGAGATGCCGTGCAGACAACTTATCCTGTTCTTCCCTGAGGAATACTCTTATATCACAGTCCTGATCCTCAGCACTGGAGGAAATAACATCTGTTAGCTCTGCCTGAGGGGAACCAAACTCTGATCTGCTACTATAACCTGAATTTAGCAGTATTTTTTGTTAACCCTCTGTGGTAGTGAGGCTGTGGGATCCGTGAGTTCACCTGTTGGATGTGAAGTGAAACACCCAAAGGGAATTTAATGGATGAGAGAAGAGCAGAGCCTGGGCATTTCACCGTGAATTAGTGATGTGCTCCAAAACAATACCAAATTATCAGCACAGGAGATGCTCACTGAGTGCTATTCCAGACTGAGCATTGTTCAGGGCCTGACCTGTTCCTCTTCAGTTCCCGTTAACTGCATGACCTTGGGTGAGGTTGTGCTTGAAGCAGGTGGGTCAAATGTAGTTTTCCTTTTGCTAATCTGATAAATTGTAATTGAATCAGCAGCTAGAAAATGCTTGGTGAATTACACTGTGGCAGGGGATAGTCAGGGGAATTGATAATCTGCACTGTCCAGGAAGTTTTGTATCTGTTTGTAAATAAAAGACTTTTTCAGCATCTGTGAGTGAGATTCCTCACTCTTTGACATCTTTTCTTGTGCAGATGCAAGAGGGGAAAAAAGGTTTTGGACCTGTCTCATAGAAGCAAACAGCCAAAGGCTGCTTTTTGGTCTAAAAAATGGTTTGAAAATAAAACCAGGAGATGAGGCTTGTTCTGAAAGTAACCTTCAGTCCTGCCTCAAAAATTATGTTCTGTTTAAGCTCTTTATGGAAAGCCTGTTTCAAAAAAGGCCAGTTCCTCACTGCTCAGTGATTAACAACAATTTTACCAGCAGCAGAAATGGTGTCAGCAGCGTGAGGAATTCCATAGGGCACGGTGCAGGCTCATTTGGTGGTTTTTGGCCTCTGTGTTGCCTCTGTGGAATCCTCTCAAAACTTTAGCACCCTGGTGAGATAGAAAGTTGCATTTTGGGAAGATTGCACTCCAAGATAAGGGATGATTTGATGGCATTACCTGAAAATCCAATGGGGACAGCAGGTGGCAGTTGTTTTTTCTGTTTGGTTGTTTCAGGGTGACATTCTGAACCTCTGACAGGGACAGCTCTCAGCAAATGTCAGACTTAAGTTGAATAACCCCAGATGAAACGAATTCTGGTTTTCATTTAAGATGCAGGGCACCTCTGCTGTGTATTCCTGCTAAGTATTCCTGGGATAGAGACAATCTCTCTGCATTATTTTAATTTTCTCAGCAAAGTTAAAAAAAAAAAAAAAAAAAAAAAAAAAAACAAACAAGGAAAAATTTCACAACAGCCCTCAGCTGGTCACTTCCTTTGAGGCATTGCCCTGAAGTCTGCAAAAAAACCAGCTTTTGGTTTTGTTTTACACTTAATTGACTTGCTCAGCACAAGGGCTGAGCTGCCATACCCTTGCTGACACATCCTGTCCTCGGTGACAGAAAGAATGTGGCACTGGCAACTCACCATTCCCTACACCCCCTCACCAATGTCTCACTACCCTGAGACAGATTTTCAAAACAGATATAAGCCCTCAGCACTGCCAGTGCAACAGTTTAGTTCCCAGGAAATGGGGCCATGACCTTGCAGATGAGAAAAGCCACAGCCAAGGGTGAGTCTGTGCTGTGAGGGGTGAGTGGACTCACTTCAGGGGGTGACTGGAGAGCATCATCCTGCTTTCACCAGGTTTGGGGTCAGGTCCCTGTCTTTTGTCATGGTTTGAGGACACAATTTGTGGCAGATTCAGGATTGATACCTCCTTTGCATTCAGTCACATTCCTGAGGGGAGCAGCTGAGCTGCGGCTGCCAGTGCAGAGCCAGGAATGAAAAATGTGGAAGGTTCCAGAGTCACCTGGAGGTGCTGTTCTCAGTGCACATCTTCAGTGTCATTCTGAAGGAAAAATAAGGGCAGAGAAAAGCAGAACCTCAGCAGGGGTAAAGCAAAACATCACCATTAAACAGCCATGAAATGCTTGGAGGAGCCAAGGTCAGGAGCAAAGACAGGTGCTCAGTGAAGTGATCCAGGAACTGAAGTGATCCAGGCACAGGAGCTCAGAGAGTTCCTCATCAGAGCTGAACAGGAAGGGGGCAAGTTGCCTGCTGGCAGCTGGGACTGAGTATTTTGGTTATTTAGGGTTAATTCTTGTACCCATCTTGGGCATTCCCTAATTATTCTGTCCAGCATGAGTGTCTCTGTTGTGCACCAGCTGCTGCTGAGGACTCAGTGTGGCCCAGAGAGGCTGGAGGAAGGCTCAGGACAGAGACCTCCAACCTTGGCACCTAAAATCAGGGGGTAAAATTCCCTCACTCCTGCTCCATTTCCTTTGGGATGTGATTGGTTGTCCCAAACAAGTCCATCCCAGTCCCTCTGAGGTGTCTTGGGTGGTTCAGGGCTGTGGATTTTCCTTTCCAGTGATGAACTGATGGATGTAAAAATGATTTCATTTCTAGATGGCAAGGAGCTGTCATCGACTGGAACGGCACAGAACCCATCTTGTGACTGATGTGACCTGCACTTTATTTGGGAAGACCAAAAGGAAATGACTGAACGAGCACATTCCTAATTCCCACCAATACAGGAAACAGGGCAGTTTCAGACGAGGAAGAATGACAAGGTTTACAGGCTGGCAGAGTTTCACCTCAGTCACCTCGTGCTTCAGATATTTTGCTTTTAATATAAACAGCACTGACGTAAATTCCTCGTGGCTGCCTTCAGCATAAAGCTCCTGAGGGCAGGCTGGGTTCCCACCACCAAATCAAGGTTACAGATGAGGCAGTGAAGTCGTCAACGTCCCCTTGAGGTCTCCTTCTGGATCCACTCCGTATCCTGCAATTGTTTGGAAGCATCTGATGGGAGATGCTGAACCCAGATTTCTCTCACTTTACAGCCTTTTCTGTCCTGCCTTGTTCTTCCTTGAAAAAACCCCAGTGCCACTATGAAACATCATCCAAGGAATTTATATTCACCTCGTTACCTAGTGTTAGCAAGCCTAAATAGGTTGGTGACCATGTGGGCTTTTTGGGGAAAGCCTGGCCTATTCCAAGTTCTTGTGTCCTGAATTTGCAGTAAGGATTGTGGTTGTGTGTCACCAAAATAATCCCATTATTACGTTCCCAGTGCTGGGTGCAGCTGCTGTGTAACAGTGCCTCGTGCTGATATAGCTCATTTTTCTTTCTGGTGAGAGGCAGCTGTATCAGTATCTTCACATTTATGCCCTTGTTTCTACATGAGGGTTTATTCACACCCAAGTGGCAGATCAGATCTGTGGTTTGCTTCTTCACAACTGCAAGAAAACACAAGAGTTGTTGGTTTTGAAGTTCAAATGGTGCCTATCTGTGATAGGTGCCAGTTTCCATGGTTGAATAAAATGCATGTTTTGGAATGAGGTACTGGGGAGATGGACCCTGAGGTACTGAAGCCACAGTTTGTATTCTGATTAATTCTGTTTTAGCAACACTTGACCAAAATTGGAGCAAGTTACTGTAGAGGTGGTTGGGAAAAAATGCCTTGGGGGAAAAGGCAGATAAATGGTGTTTCTAGAGGTATTCCTCTCTCTTGAGAGTGACTATTTCGTGAGAGTTCAATAAAGGAATTTAACTTTCTGATGTTTATTGCAGCACCTTCTTCCTAGTCAGTGTGGAAACTCCTCTGGGTCTTGAAAAATGAGTGCAAAATCAATTTCCAGAAAAAATTCAATGTTTCTGGTTGTAGGGTGCAAACTGACTGTGCAAATGGAGATCTCAGGGAATTATCCCTGGAGTTAGATTTGAAAACCAACCTGAATATAAATTACATAGAAGTACCAGAAAGGTTCAGGTCTTTGGTTGAAGATCTGCTTCCCCCTTTGCTTCTTATTCACATCAAACTGTCATAAAATCATAGAATGGTTTGGGTTGGCAGGGGAAATAATCTGGGAATCATTTCATTCCAGCCTCCTGCCATGGGCAGGGACACCTTCCACTATCCCAGGTTGCTCCAAGCCCCATCCAGCCTGGCCTTGGACACTTCCAGAGATCCAGGGGCAGCCACAGCTTCTCTGGGCACCCTGTGCCAGGGCCTCCCCACCCTCACAGGGAAGAATTTCTTCCTAATCAATCTAAACCTGCCCTCTTTCAGTTTAAAGCCATTATATGCAGTAAACTATCTCAGGGTCCCAGTTATTTTAATTTTATTTATTTCAGTGTAGTAAAATTTGTTTGGCTTAGATCAAACAGACAAACTTCTTAACACTTTGTGAGGTGCAGATTTCCCAAAGAGATTCATCAGCATCAGATCCACGCTCATTCCTGGCTGCTGACTCTGCCATCCCTGTGTATTCAGGGATGTGTTTGTGCTGTCAGCTGCAGGTGGATTCAATAATGCCTTTAAGATACCTCAGCTTGAGTTTCAGTGTGTCTGGGAAGACCCCAACAGCCAAAGAACCCAGGTGTAAAACCTTTTTCCCCCTCTTGAAAATCTGTATATTCTGTAGTCCACAGTTTCTTTCATGAAACACAGTTTGATTTTCCCACCTGCCTCACAGGGCATCTGTAATACAGAATTTTCAGGGGTGCATTTGGACAGAAAATTCTGTGCAGATGACAAATGTTGGAAGATTTTTTGGAACCAAAAAAAAATTCCCTTCTGGTTTTTCCTGTCTAGTAAACCCAGACCATTTATTTCAAAGCTTTTATGTGTGTCAGATTGGAGATAACCTCCCACTCCCTGAGAGCAGAGCAGCACAGATAAGGGCTGGTCTGGGGAAGGAGGGAGCTGCTTTGGGCCAGGCCAGATTTGATCTGACTGCAGTCTGGATGTCTGCAGTGCAGAGGTGTTCAGGGATCTGTTCTCTGTCCAGAACAGGGGAGATTACCAGGGTGTGGGGCAGAAGAGTTGTTCTGTAAAGGGAGCCCAAGAGGATTGTCTCCAGTGGATGGCACCCATGAAGATTTTTAGGGTATGAGGAAGAGGATAGACTGTTTGGAAATTGTGGTTTATGGGTGAACAAAGATGAGGAGAGGTCCTGAGCTCTGTCCCTCTTTCTAAAACAGACTCCAAGAAACTTTGAGTCTACTTCATCACTGGTTATGGAGAATATTTTTGTTAAAACAGACTTTTGTTACCTATTATCTGTCGTCGTGTCCTTGTATATTTGTTTGCAAAGCTCTCTTGCCCACCTGACAGTGAATTAACTCAATTCCCCCATGCCCTCACTCACAAAGGAGGACAAAAAGAGCCTGAACCATGTCCCCAAACCTCCTGGGCACTGCTGAGCTGGTCCCACCAGCCTTGCTCCTGGAGCCTGAAAGCAGCAGCTTCCTTCCCCAGGCCTCAGGGCCAGTGTCCTCACCAGGCAAAAGGGGATGGCTCCTTGGAAGGAATCTGCCACCAGAACAGTAATTTAGATCTAAATACTCTCAAAATAATGCCAGAGCATTACCTGCTCGCTGCCTGCATCAAGACTTGGGTGTTTTTATTCAATGTAAAGCACCAGAAATTATTTCCCTGAGGACATTACAGGGCTTTTTGGGTCGATCACACAAAGCAATGCAAAATATGATGTGTCAGTGCAGAAATCTTTGCACAGATCTGTGTAGAAACACATCCTCTTCTGGCAGCATGCATGCAATCTTTTTAAATTATATTTTCCTCCTCATTGTTTCTCCTTTTTTTTTTTTTTTCCCCAAATAATGTGACTTCCTGAACCGAACAAAACAGTGACCATTTGATAATTGAGCATTAAAAGACACCAGTGATGTTGGCACTTGGTCTGTGTGGTGTCTTCACGTCATTCTCTTCTCTTCTGTGGAATAAAAAATTGCACCCTGTGCTGAAAATTGACCCCTTAACTAACAACAGACAATCTCCAATTGTGTATGGAGATGAATATGGAAGCAGAGTTACTATTTTGGCAGGGTGTCACATCTACCACTTTTTTACAAAATGTTTATTTAGCTTTGTCTTGTACATAGTGTCCCATACAAATAAAACTTTTTAAGCAATGGTCAGGTAAAAGCCCAGATTTCTCACTCATTTTTTAAATAATTGATTTGCTAGTGGAGATTAATCTGGGAGATTGAGTTGTGAATGCTTCATGGGTCTCACCAGGTCAGTGAAAAATAATGGCAAGAGCAAAAAGTGATGGTTGTGGGTAAAAAAAATCACTATTTTATAGACCTTTTGATGTTTGTTTTTAAATGCCTGTCCTTATTCTGGTTAAATCTGGCAAAAGTTTAGTATGACAGATCCCATGAATGAATCCCTGCAGTCACTGTGGGTTTTGTTCCCAGATAAACTGAAAATGACAACTTGAGCCTCTTGGTTTTCAAGTTTTCACTTTCCTCGGGCAGATTTCTGTTTATGTTTGCAATGTATCTAATGGGCTAATTTGAAATGGCAGGAAATGGTCACTTCAGTAATCAAGGAAAGCTGAAGAGCTTGGAAGAATGACACCACCATAAGCCAAGTTTTCCATCAGGGATAAGGGGTTATGGGGCTCTGAGGATTCAGTTGCTGAAAGTGAAGTACTGGGAGAAGACAGGAATTTTTTCTGGTGCTGGTTGGGAGCTGCAGGAAAAACCAAAGACATCAAATCACTGTTTTTTGAGTGTTTTTTTTCCCTTGAAAATATTTGCACCAATCTTTTGAAGCAGTAAAATTGTCAGTTTTTCAGAAGGCCTACGTGATTTGGGATATGATTGCAATAACATAATGCAGTAAAAAAAAAATGGATTTCAATTCTTTTGGTAACTCTGCTTTATTTTCCTGTCCCAGGGTAAGTTTACTGTGAAGGGAACTGCCCTGAATTTCACATTGTCAATACATGGGGTATGCACAGTTATGTTTTAGGTGATAAAAGCTTAAGCTACCCCAAAGTTTGTCCTGTGACAATTTGTCTCTTCATTTCATGTATCTAGAAATGTCACATTTAAGAATCAGGCAGCAAAGCCTTAATGTGCATAGTTTTATTTGGTTTATCATCAGAAAGATCATGTAGGGAACAGAGGGTTTTTTTATGGAGTGAAAATGTTTGCTCCTGCATCTCCATGTGATCCCATCTGCTGCAGCTCCTAAGGAAAAGTCACTCCATTAAGGACACTTTGTATACACTCACACTCTTCATTGATTTGTTTTCATTGGCTATAAAATAATAAATTCAACACCCGCTCTGAAATAAGGAAGCAGAACCTCCTTAGCAGCCTTGTTTATAAAACTAGAAAAGGAAAAAAGGGCTTAATCAGGCATTTTATTTGTCATTTCAAACAGGGTGGGGAGGGGTTTTAGCAGAGTGGAAAACAACCACATTTTGTGGCATCCCTCACTAATATTTGCTGACTGTAACAGCAAGGAATCACAGATTTTACAAGGAAAGAATTGGTTTTTTTCTAAGATAAATAATTATGAGTACTAAAGCATTTTCAGTTTCATCCGCTGTGAGGTTTTTTTTCTTAAATTTCATTTTTTCTGAAGGAATTATGGGTAACCCAGCTGTTGACCCTTTAGAGAGTTGTGCTTAAAGGCAAAACTCAATTATCCATACAATGATAGCACTGAGACTTTCCCAGACCTTTGAATTAAAGCACTTTCTCTGTTCCCTGGCGTTTGGACTCAAGGTGAGTTTCTGGTGGTGGTTCAGTGTTTTCCATGGCACTGTGCACATCCCATGCATTCCACACCCTTGCTCAACACTGATTAAAATGTCTTACAGCAAGCCCTGGATCTGGGTGCCTCAATTTTCAAGGGCAATTATTGAAAAAATAGAGCACAATGAGTTGGCTGTGAATGGCTTGAGCTGAGGTGGTGTCTGGCAGAGGTACCCAGAGGTGATAAATCTGCAGGGTGACTTTAATATGGCTCTGAAGCTGAATTCCAGCTGAGCTGGAGAGAGTCCAGGGCAGGTCCATGGGGATGATTAGAGGAATAGAACACTTCTCCTTTGAGGAAAAGCTGAAAGATTTGGGGTTGATCAGCCTGGAGAAGAGAAGGCTCAGAGAAGGGGAAAACTCAGAGGCCCTTCCAGTGCCTAAAGGGGCTCCAAGAGAGCTGGAGAGGGACTTTGGACAAGGACATGGAATGGCAGGACACAGGGAATGGCTTAAAACCCGCAGAGGGCAGGGTTAGATGGGATATTGGGAAGAAATTCTTCCCCGTGCGTGTGGTGAGGCCCTGGCACAGGTTACCCAGAGAAGCTGTGGCTGCCCCATCCCTGGGAATGTCATCATCATCATCAAATTATCTCCTCACAGGTGTTTACAGGGTGTAGTCTCCATCTAAACCACTGACCCAGGAATATCTTGAAAGCCACTGGTGAGAAACAGGTGCTGGTGGACTTCAGCCACCTGGTCTGGTTTAGCTGCTACAAAAGGAATTGCAGTTTTCTCTTCCCTGCCTGCTGCTCTCTGGATCTCCCCAGGTTACACTGGTTATTAGAGCAGTCCAGGGTGACTGATTCAAGTGAATCCCACTGTGTGTGAATGATAAAGCCTGAAAAGAAGGAAGTTGTGTTCATGGAGCTTGACAGAACAAGTGAATGAGATGATGTGTTAGAGATCCCTCCTGCCTCCTGCACCATCCTCACCTCTGCCTTCCCCTTCACAGCCTTCACCTGTGAGACACAGAATCATCTCTGTGGAACAAAGCATGGGGTTGAGTAGCAGGAATTTGCCAGTTTTTGGAAAAGGAGATGCTGATAAATCAGGTTAATCATGTGGGCACACAGGAGCCATATCAGAGGTGGGACCTGGAAGGTGTCCTGGACGTGAGAATTTGTAAGCACAGATTTCTTGTATAACAGCACTGGGGCTGTGTCACAACCCTAAATCCTGATAAAGCACCCAAGATAACTGTACCTTGTGTGGGTGTTCTGCTTACTTCCTTATCATCATCTTATCATTTGGCAAGGCCTTCTGAATTAATCTAAGAAATATTCTGGGCATTCGTAAAAATACTCCGTGCACTGGAATTCAGCAAATATTTATTAATTGACAAAACACCGGTGAAGAATGTCTAACCAAAAAAAGAATAAAAGTGCTCAGCTCCTCTCTGTAAAACACACAAAGGATAGGAGGTTAAAAGTTACATTCCACAAACATACCTTTTGCTGAGCTGTACTTGGTTTGGTGAGTGGTGTGGATGGGAGCCAAGGTCTCCAGACCCTGAGTTCTGAATCATTGCTGCAGGAGAGTGGAAAAACATCCCTTGTGGCTGAGGGAAGGGAGCAGTCCGGGGTCTCCACCTGTGCAGGTCTGTGGGGGCAGTTCTCCTCAGGATGGATGGGTTTCTGCAATATGAAAATCCAAACTGGAGATCACAGGCACGGAGCAGCCACTCGGTTGTGGATGAGCTGTGAAGATATCATAGGTCACGTTAGTGGAGTTTTGGTAGGTATTAAACCCTAAACTTTATAAAAGCATTATCACAGGGTGGTGGGTGGAAGGTGCAACAGTAAATTAATTTTAGTATCTCAAATAAGAAACAAAAATCCACCTTAAACAGTGAACCTGGAAGATTATTTAAATTGTTTTACTCTGAGGTACAGGACATCACCAGTCACTGACTTCTGTGTTAGATTATCTTTAATTTATGATGCACTTTTAGGCCTGTGCTTCATTTGCCTTATTGACCATCAAAGTAAGGAGAAAAACATACTGAGGGCCAAGCTCCTTCCAAGTGTAGATCTGGAGATATTTCAGAAGTGTCTGATGCAATCCTGGGCCATGAGCTCTGGCATGACCCTGCTGGAGCAGGAGGCTGGACCAGGTGACCCACTGTGGTCCCTTCCAATCTGACCCATTTCTGTTGAAATCAGCTGAACACCGTTTTCAATGGGGTCCACATTTTTCTCTTTTTGATGAAAGATCACCCCCTTGCATGCTGTGACATCTTTGGCTGAGAAAAACCTTCATGGTCCATGCCTTTATGTTTTCTTGTCAGTGATACGTGGCCGTATTCCTGTTTTGAAGTGGCTGCAGCACGCTGCTGATGAGATCTCAGATCTGCTGTCATGAATTGTTTACATTTGGTCAATGGAAGCTAAAAGGGGGAAAATATCACAATGGCAAATTGCAGCTGGTAAATGTCACTGCCAGGCAGGGTGACAAATGAGTAATGAGTGCTGTGCCATGGCGTGTGAAGAAAGGCGGCTGCTTACGAGCACTTCAATGCAGAACAGTTTTATTATGACTGACATCCTTCTCAGGGCTGAACTCCTATCACCATATCCTTCCTGAGTCTCTCTTGCTCAGGTCAGTCCTGTGAAACAATCCAGCATTTCCCAGATTGTTATTCCAGTTTGCAAACCTGGGCAAACACAGCGCTGGAATCTGCTCTGGGTTTGTTGGGGTTGGTCTTCAGTCAGTAGCAGATGAATAAAATGAGTGAAAATCTGAAAATTAGGCTGTTTTTTTTTTTTTTCAGTATGAAATATAGCTCTAGATACACAACTGTTGAGCCATCTGAGAGAGAAAATAGGTGTTTAATAGGTGCATGCTGTGTGTACGTTGAGAAATGCATAAAATCACAGAATCACAGAATATCCTGAGCTGGAAGGGACTCACAAGGATCAAGTGCAATCCTGGCCCTGAACAGGACACCCCAATAATCACACCACATGTCTCTGTGCATGAGTAGCAGGGGGCACAGAAAGAGAAATTAGAACTATAATTATTAAATTTATTTTAATTTTGAGTTGAATTTATATAAGCATTCAATAAGGCAATAGTGCTAAGGCACCCACAAATTAATTTTTAACAGAACAGCCAGTTAAAACAGGGAGAAATATGATGAGTGAGTTGCTATATTGAGAGCTTTGAGGAAAGGCTAAAAGAATTGGGATTATTCAGCCTTGAGAAGTGAGTGACTTAATTGCAGTCTTCCAGTACCTGAAGGGAGCCTGCAAGAAAGATGAAGAGTGATGATTTTACAAAAGCACAGAGTGACAGGACAAGGGGAATGGCTTCACCCTGAAAGAAGGCAAGTTTAGATTGGATATTGGGAAGGAATTCTTCCCTGTGAGGGTGTTGAGGCCCTGGCACAGGGTCCCAGAGAAGCTGTGACTGCCCCTGGATCCCTGGAAGTGCCCAAGGCAGTTTGGATGGGGCTTGGAGCAACCTGAGATAGTAGAAGGTGTCCTTGCCCATGGCAGGGGGTTGGAACTGAATAATCTTTATGGTCCCTTCCAACCAAACCATTCCCTGATCCTGTTAGAGCCTCCTCTAACAGCACCAGCCTGGGTTTAAATTCTTGTAACAACTGGTGTTCTCTAAATACACATTGCCCCCGTGCCTCCTCCTTTCAAGTTTTCTCAGCTGCTAGGAGCAAAGAAAGGCACTCTGTAACTTGAAGTATGAAAACAGCATTAATTTTTACTCTCACCTTATTTTTTGCAATTCACATATTCTATGTTTAATGTATAAGTGAAATAAGGAGGTTCTTTATTTTGTGGACAGCAAAACGTAAGCATGGCCTGTGAGGAGAAAGGTGATTTATGAGGCTGCCAGGATGCAGGGAACAGGTGACTTTTGCTCAAAGGAAAAAAAAAAATCATGTTCCTGGCTTAAAAAAATAATCAAGTAAAAGTAAAGCCATAGAGAGAATATATGTTATCTACAATCGTTCCAGAAAGCATTTCCTACAGAACAACAATTACAAGTCATTGTGAGTCCCTTGGGAACAGCAGTCAAAAACATCAGCAGTTAATTACTAGAACTTCCTAAATCAACCTTCTTTGGCATGACATGAAGTGAAAGAGAGCAATAAAAGCAAGGAAGTGCATTGTGCTTTGTCCTGTCCAACCCCTGTTCGGACAGGCGTAGGTCACAAGCACAAATGTAACCAGGCATGAATTGTTGGGATTTTTTTTTTTTTTTTTTTTTAATATTTTAGTTCTTGGCCTTGGGTTAAATTAATCCAGCGTGCTGGAAAGGCCAAGGTAAAATGCAGGGCCAGGTCTCAAGGCTTTGTAAATCCTTTGAGTTGTGCCATGGCCACACCTTCAGAGCACAGTCCCTGCTCCAGCAAAGCATCAAAGAGCACGGAAAAAATGTGTCCTAGAGTGGCTGGTGATCTGAACAGTCTGTTCTTATTGGGGTTTCCAGGGCTGTATATTGGGGTGCTGCTGAATTTTCTGATATGCAGCTTGGGCAGCTGGAGCTTTTTCTTTGCCTTGCCCCAAGTGAAGGTTCTGTGGCTGCTGGGGTGAGTCTAGAAGGAAGAGATACCCTTAGCTATGGAGAAGCAAAAAAAATTTCATGTGAACCCTGCTTCAAAATCGATTTCTTTGCTTTAAAACCAGTCTGAAAGATCTAGAATATTTCTCTGATAAGGCAGTTGCTGCTGGTTTTCACCAATCTCCTCATTCCTGCCCTTCCATCTCACAGTGGAGTGGAAAAAACATTTCACCTGATTTAGTGAGTCCTCCTGGGAAAAGGAGCTTTGAGTAGGGATGTGAATGGGGCACAGTTGTCAGCGTCACACATCTTTGGCTCAGAGTGAATGAGAAGGAAACTCAGAAATAAAACTTGTGGCTTAATTGGAGGGAGGGAGCTGCGGGGATAGGAGACACCAACAAATGGAACAGAAGCTGTTTGTCAGGAAGAGGTTTATAGGATCTCAAATCTTCACAGATGTGGGTGAGGAGCAGCTGGCGATTGATATAGGGTGGCTGAAAGGAAGAGAGCACAAGATGTTGGCCAGACAGGGCTCCCCAGACCTTGGGAAATTATTTTTGGATTAGCAGTTGTGCAAGTCATGCTTGGTACCATGGAAGGGCTGGCCAGAAAGAGCAATAAACCAGGCAGAATGTTTCCCTAAGCCATTAGCATTGGTGATTAGCTGCTAATCACCATAAACCCAAAGGCTCATCAAGGAGTTGAGGAACTACAATTAGGTGGAGGAAACCCAGTAATGTGATTGGTGCCTGTTGTGCAATGCTGTCCCGAGGGAGATGCAGTGATCACCACGGAGTCGAAGCGGGAAAAGAGGAAGTTTAATTTTTTCTACAACTTATATAGATTTCTAAAAAGGAGACCAGATTGGAAGACTGAGGTTCAACCTCTTCAACTCCACTGGTCTTAGAAAGTGTCCATCAATTGTCCTTTCACAGAAACATGATAACAGTTCTGTAAACATTACTTTGTTTACATGAAATTTCTGACTCCAAGGCTGAAGGCTGGAAAACAA